>PVIU01017240.1:0-42528 GCA_004026605.1 Ondatra zibethicus
TTATTTCTTCCTTGACCCAGGAGTGGTTCAGTAGTTGAGTGTTCAGTTTCCATGAGTTTGTAGGCTTTCTGGGGGTGGAGTCTTTTTTAAATTCTAACTTTACTCCATGATGATCTGATAAGACACAGGTAGTTACTCCAATTTGTTTGTATCTGTGGATGTTTGCTTTGTTACCGAGTATATGATCAATTTTCGAGAATGTTCCATGAGATGCTGAGAAGAAGGTATATTCTTTCCTGTTTGGGTGGAATGTTCTATATATGTCTATTAAGTCCATTTGATTCATTACATCTGTTATTTCTTTTATTTCTCTGTTAAGAGAGATTCCTGGGGTTCCAATGTCCCACAGAGGAAAGGGCAATCTTGCAGGGGCGGGGTGCAGGGTCTTGTTGATCAAAAAGGCCTGCAGGGACCTTACCACCAGGCTTGCACAACCTTACCGTTGTGAGCCGCCTCCGATCTCAGCGCAGGAAGAGAGAGTGCTGGGGTACCAAAGCCCCACCAAGGAAAGGGGTATCTTGAGGGAGGAGGGGTGCGTTGTACTTTTTTAACTGGGTCTTTTGCGTCTTTGCTCACTGTCTCCTAAACAGTATTAATACTACTGCTTGTTTCTATGCATTCAACTCTGTATGTGTGTGTTTAATGTATATGAAACCATAACATGTATGTTTCCACATAAAGGGAGATATTCATATTGCTTTAAAATCTTTGTATTTTTCTCCAGATTAGAATTTCATATGATAATACTATTTTAATTTTTTGTGGTACTGGGGATCAAAGGACCACATGTATGCTAGGAAAGTACTCTATCACAGAGCTACAGGAACAAATCCTCAATTAGTTAACTGCCTTGCTATTTTCCATAATAGCTTCACTGTTTGATACTCCCACTAGAAATGCACAAGATTCCATACTTTTCTTACTTTTATTTGGTGTGCACAAGTGCATGTGCACGTAGAAACTAGAAGTCAACTTTTGGTGTTGTTCTTAAGGAACCATTATGTGTTTTTTCAGACACAATTTTTCACTGGCCCAAAATTCACTGAATGGTCTAGACATGGTAGCCAGTGAGCACCAGAGACCTCCATCTAAGAGTTCATCCACACTGCTTATTCTCTTCTTGGCGTATAATAGTACTCTATTTTTACCATTAAGTGAGGGCTGTGGGTTCCTCGAAGTTA
Organism: Ondatra zibethicus; assembly: GCA_004026605.1. Classification (NCBI taxonomy): domain Eukaryota; kingdom Metazoa; phylum Chordata; class Mammalia; order Rodentia; family Cricetidae; genus Ondatra; species Ondatra zibethicus. The sequence continues at coordinate 1,182 of PVIU01017240.1, forward strand.
TTTTAGTGTGTTTTCTATTTTCTTTCTTCTTCCCTCTCTTTTTCCATGGGGAACTCAACCCAGGACTTCTGCATGTTAGGCATGAACTCTACCACCCAGCTGTACCCCAATCTGTTGCCTAAATATCCCAGGGTTTCGTTGGTTTGCAATATCTTTGTGCATCCCCAGGTGAGTCCCACATCTCTCATGTGTAGCTGCTGGCCTGTGATCATGGACTAAAGGATTTGTTCTGACTCTGACACAAATGCTTCTCTTATATCACCCCTTTACCCTGCTGAAACTAGATCAGCACTATGCAGAATCAGGGCCTACACTGAACTGAGGTGTGCATGCGTGAAGTAGCCTCTTGGCCCAAGACTGAGCCAATCAGGTGTTGCTGGTTGAAATAAATGTCTGATAGACAAGAGAGAGCACGTGTCTTCCTTGAACACTGCTCCTGAAGGTTCATCTTGCCAGTGAGAGTTGTTATACCAGAATATCACTAGATTACTAGGCAAAATCCCTCCCCAAATAAAAAGGGAATGATGGCAACTTCTTCCTTTCTGCCATCTTCAATGTGTGTTTTCCTGCTATGGTGCTAAACCAAGCACTATTGTATTTCCCTTGACTTCCCTAGCTCTTGTGAGTCAATCTTTTGTATGAATAGCTAGTTGTGCAAATTGGTGAGACTACATAGAAATGGTCCCTGGAGAATCTTGCCCAGCTATTTAACTGTACTTCTATATCTGGGCTATCCATTCTGTTCCATTGGTTAATAATATTTCTATCACTTTACTTTTAACCTACCCTTGTCTTTTAAATTATAGATGGATTTATAGAACAGAATGCAAAATTACCTTTTAAAAGAATTTATAGGTATTCCTCCCATTTAAAGTGTACTGTTGCTCTTGCCATGTTAAGGGGTGTTTACTTTCATCACTATAAGTAAGTATTTACATTATCTGTAAAAAGAAGTTTTATATGCATTACCTGTTATCTGCCTTCCATCCAGTCACCCACAACACTTAAATAATTACTTAGCTGTTTAATAGCTCTAATTATTTCTTTATTTTGCTTATTTTATGTAAATGGAAGCATTCAATATGTTATCATTAGTAACTAGCTTCTTTCATTTTGCATCATGTTTCAAAGTCTGTATTACAGCTCATGCCAGTGATCCATTTTTTTAAATTGAAAATAACTTTTTCATGCAGTATTTTCTGATTTCTGTTTCCCCTCTCCTGACTGCTCCCAGATCTTCTCCACCCACCCAATGCCATGCCTTCTTTTTCTTTCTCTTTAGAAAACAAAGAAACAGGCAAACAAGCAAAAAAAATACCTAGAATTTTTTTAAAGGACAATAAACACACACACACACAAATGCACAGACAGCTAGACACACACACATACACATAAACAAAACCCATAAAAAATCAGAAACATAATATGCAAACAAAAGACTTGTCTGCGAAAAAAATGCTCAGACAAAACATTATGAGACAAACATTTCCAAAAATACCACTGAGTTCATTTTGTGTTGGCCATCTATTGCTGGGCATGGAGCCTACCCTTAAATGTGGTTTGTATACCCAGAGAGACTCCATTGGAGAAAACTAATTTCTCCTTGAGAGCAGTTGTCAATTGGAGGTACCTTTTGGGTTAGGGATGAGGCCTTGTGTCTACTTCTTCCCTCAGTGCTGGGAACCCATCTAGCTTACACCTGTGCATGAAATCACAGTTTCTGAGTTATATGTACATAAGTCTTCTTGTGTCTGCCAGACACTGCTTCTTTGATGCCATCCATCCCCTCTGACTCTTACAATCTTTTCTGCCTCCTCTTCTTCATAGTTTCCTGAGTCCTGAGGGGAGGGCTTTGATGAAGACATGTCATTTAGGACTGAGACTTCACCCCTACTGACTAGTGTCCGTGGTACAAACAGGTACTCTGCACACTACCAGCGGAGAAGGATAATCACCGTCACAGCTCCAAACACTGCAATCTACAAAGGTGAGATGCCTGCAGGATATACTGGTAAAATAGGGGTGCAAATGTTGTGGGAGTAACCAACTGTAAGCATGGCAGCTCGGATGGAAAGGGATCCTGGCATCCAGGAGCCAGAGAGGACCACAAAGTCACAGTAAGCACAGCAGCTCACAGCCCTGCTCTGGGGAAAGGTTTCCCCAATGTAACAGCGCTGCCCTGGCAGGGGAGGGTTTCTCCAGAAAAGTTGTTACAGTTCTGCTCAGTTCCACTAGGAAAAGGGCTTCCCAAGCAAAAGTATTACAGTTCTGCTCCACTCTGCTCCAGTGAAAGATGTTACCTCTCTGCTCCACTCAATTCAGGTGAAACCAGCACATCCCCCCACTTTAGCAGAAGTCTAGAACATCAGTTTCCATTGCATTTCAGTTTCAGGATGAAGCCTTTGTGTTTGATAACAATCTCAGCCTTTTGGCAAAAGTATTAAGAGTCTCCTTCTGAGCACATGTAAAAATTCTTAGAACATTCATACAATATCTCAGTTGGGAATTTATCTCATTTTTTTACCACTTTGTCAATTATCATTACAAATATCAAATCAGCCTCATTATATTCATTAGTTTTTCAGACATGTTCAAAAGGATCAAATACACATTCCTGCTAAGTTAGTCCTTACATCTATAAGTGCAATGCAGACTTTTATCTCTGTAGTGGTTTGAATGAGAAATGACCTCCATTGGCTCACGTATTTGAATACTTGGTCCCTGTTGGTGGCACTGTATGGAGAACTTATGGAAATTCTAGGAGGTATAGCCTTGCTGGAAGAAGTGAGACACTGAGTTTAGGTTTTCAGGACACACATGCGTCCTACATATAATATATGTATATACATATATACGTACATATATATAATATATGTATATACATATACACACATACATATGTGGCCATTCTTCTGCAGCAGGGTGAGGGATGTGGAAGACTTTGAAACTTTGAACATGAAAAGCAGTTGAATGCTGCAAATCCAGCTTAATGGCTCCTCTAGTAGGAACCTAAACTACAGTAGTTCTGAGAGCAGTATGGACCATGGAGGCCAAGGTCAAGACATTTCTGAGGCTGTGGTGGTTTGAGATCCCTTCCATAGTCTCATATGCTCAGGCATTTGAGTACTTGGCCTCCAGTTGATGATGCTCTTTGGGGAGGCTTAGGAGGTGTGGCCTTGCTGGAGGAAGTACATTACTCAGGGTGAGCTTTGAAATTTCAAAAACTACATGCCATTCCCAGTTTGCTGCTCGCTTTCTGAATACAGTTTGAAACATGAGCCCTCAGTTTCTGCTCCAGCCATTATGTTTGCTGCTTGTTGCAGTGTTTCCCTGCTATGATGGACTGTGATCTCACTGCAACTGTAAGAGAAATAAACCCTTCTTTAAGTTGTTTTGGTCATGGTGTCTTATCATAGCAACAGAAAAGTAACTAATACCATGTCATATATATAATACTAGCAACTCTGCTAGAGTCCATTCATGTGACATATTGGCAACTAGCTACCTTCTGCCCATATCCTAAGAATTTTCATGAGGCTAAATCATTTAATTAATATCTCTGATGGAGAGAATTTCAAGATTGCAAAATGTTGAATCTGTGGCATGGTTATTATTGATACTTATCCAGGTCTATAATAAGAAAGAACAAGTAAAGCAGAAGAAATGCAGAATATGCAATTTGGAGAGTGAGAAAGAGCACTAAGAAGCTTAATGTTACGCATGAGACTTATCACAAAAGAGAGGATTGTTGTTGTTGTTGTTCAGGAAATCGGTACCATAAAGGACAGGTTACCTTCTCTGCACTGAAACAATAGAAAGGGGGCTCTCAGGGCAAGATCTTACTGAGACGAACTTCCAACATATCCAAGGGATTTCTTACTCCTAAAAAACAATTGTTTCAGCACACAAATGTTGCTACTAATATGGCTCAAAGAAATCACAATCCATCCCAAGCTGGCAGATGAACTTGTCGATGTCATCCATACAGTATTAGCTTTGGAGTCACAAAATATGTAAAAGCGAGGGGGTTATGCATTCTTCCTCTGTGGCATCAAAGAGACACTGAGGGCCAGCGGCTTGGGACAGTGCAAAAGTCACTGTAAGAAGGGCCATACAGATTATGAGATCCTGAGAGTTCACTGCATAGAGGTGCAAATGTGAAGCTTTGACAGGGTGGAGAACCAAGATATTTAAAAGTGTAAACCCCATGAAATATCTACTAAGAGGAGCTTCATACAGGGAGTGGATTCAGTCCATGAGAGAACTGTGTATTACAGGCAGCGGAGCTGAAGGAACTGAGTCATCCAAGCCTTTAAGAAGTAAAGTTGCGCCTGGCGGTGGTGGTGCATGCCTTTAATCCCAGCACTTGGAAGGCAGAGGCAGGCGGATCTCTGTGAGTTCGAGGCCAGCCTGGTCTACAAGAGTTAGTTCCAGGACAGGCTCTAAAAAGCTACAGAGATACCCTAGACTTTTCAACAGTATTGAAACTGTCAAAGACAATGGAGTCTTTTGGCGTTGACTAAATACATTTTTCAGTATGACATGGCCATGAGCCTATGTGAACCAGGAAGTAGAATGTAGTAGTTTGAGTAAGAAATGCCCCTCATAGGCTTCCGTATTTGAACTTGGTTCTCGGTTGGCGGTGCTGCTGGAAGAGTTTATGGAGCTTTTTGGAGGAATAGCCTTGCTGGAGGTGTGGTTTGAGAGTTCATAGCCTCACCCCACTTGTAGTTTTCTCTCTGTTTCATGTTTGTAGTTGATGATGTGAAACTATCTTTCTGCTCCAGCCTTCTCCTGCCATGCCTCCCTAGCCTCCAGAACCACAAGCCAAAACTAGACTCTCTCTTTCTTCCCCATTAAGTTGCTTTTGGTCATGGTGTTTTATCACAGCAACGGAAAATAAACAAATATAATTTTTTTCCTGTCAGGTCATGCCATGAAATATGAGTGCTATTTTTTACTACAGCACATAATTTGAAGCATATTTAAGCTTAATCATGAGGGGGATCCCGCATGTGCTAATGGCAAGCAGGGATGTGAGCTGTGAGGAGGTGAGAATGAAAGCTCAGTTCAGATTGACTTTATCAACCTGGATCAAGATTCTGGGGAGTCTAATGCCAGGAAGTTTATTCCCAACAAATTTAAACACAGTATAATTTGGAAAAGAAGTTTCTTGGTATAATAAATCCCTGGTACACAAAGAAGTGAAATTATATAGAAACTCAACTCAGGGTGCATGTTATTTCTTTCAAAAAGATGGGTTCTAGGGAATAGGCTACCTGTCCTAGCTGAAGGGCATAAGGGTCTGGCCTGATCTCAGTCATACAGATAGTGCAGATGTCATGTGGACAGACTACTGGCCACCTCTTGTCCTGGCTGTGGGATTTTGGGGGAACTGTTGGCTATACAGATAATGGAAGAGTCATTTGGACTATCAGGTATCTCTGGTTCTGGTTGGGGGAGCTTGGGGGAGCCTCTGGCTATACAGATAATGGAAGAGTCCTTTGAACTATCAGGTATCTCTGGTTCTGGTTGGGGGAGCTTGGGGGAGCCTCTGGCTATACAGATAATGTAAGGGTCATTTGGACTATCAGGTATCTCTGGTCCTGGTTGTGGGAGCTTGGGGAGTCCCTGGCTGGAAGATTACTAGCCACCTGTGGTCCTGGTTGTAGGATCTTGATATGGCCTGGCCAAACAGATAATGCAGATCAGGCTGTTAATCATCTCAAACTTCTAGCTTTCTGGATGGAAAAACAGGTTTTATATCTATTCCTTTGAGGGGACAATCCTATGTGCTTAACATTCTTAGTTTCTCTGGAGATCTGGGGGTACAATGACCTTCATGCTGTGCTCCCAATATAATAAGATTATGAATGCACAAGCACTAATTCAAAAAAAACTTACTCTTAACATTGTTTGTCTAAAACCACTCTTGGTCCCAAACTCTCTATTACTTAGCATTATCCAGAGAAAGGGAGCACACAGAGGATACTCATAGTTTATTATAAAGACTTGGCTCATGTTGTTATGAAGGAAGAATTCCACCGACTTCCTCTGTTGGCAATCCACGGAAACTAGTTGGGTTCTGAAAACTGAAAGATTCACCAGTAACAAGCAGGTGAATTATGTCCTAGGTCAGCGGTCAGGCAGCGAAAGTAAATTGCCCATCAGGTTTTGTTCTGTTCAGTCTTTGAACTGATTGTATGATACCTGCTCACAATAAAGAGAGCAAGCTGGTGCATTCTCTATGTCAATTTGAGTACTAAGCTCATCTAGAAATATTCTTACAGACACACTTGGAAATAATCTTAATCTAAGCACTTAATATTCCAGTCAATTTCACACATTAACTTCATCACCATTCAGTTGCTCTTTGTTTATTCTCATAGATTTGAATGATCATATGGCTAACGTGAAATCTTTTTTTAGTATTTTATATATGACCACTATTAACAAGTTCTCAGTGTATGTTGCTCTGTTAATGGCTATTATTTTGACATCACTAAAAGTGTTGCTTTTATTTATAGATGATTCTAATTAGAGGAGTTCTTTTTCTTTAATTTTGGATGGAATATTTTTATTATATAAGTTTATATTAATTAGTTAATTAGTTAGTTTTTCCTTGCATTGATACTTGTAGAAAGTCAAGAGTAAATCTTACTGGGCTTCATATGCAAATACCAAATCAGAATTTTCTCTTGTTGCTTTCATGAATTGCTCTTTCTCTTTGAGTTTCTGTATCTTTACTAGTCTCTCTCTCTCTCTCTCTCTCTCTCTCTCTCTCTCTCTCTGTCTCTCTCTCATGTGTGTGTGTTTGTGTCTGAGCTTATCCTATTTGAAAACAAAGAGGTATTCAATAAACTTGGGGTGGTTTTTAACTATTAGTTTTTTGAATTTTACTTAGTCTCCTTTCTCTCTTACTTCTCTTTGGTATTTTTATGTCAATGGACCCGGGTCTGGAGCCTTATATTCTGGAGTAGTCAGTATTTAAGATGTAAGTAAGTGTTGTATAAAAAGGGGATAGGGAGGCTTTATTCAGTGTAGGTGACTGCCTCAAGTCTTGTTCACTTGCACAGAAATATTGACAAGGGTGGAAGGGAGCTAATAGAGTGAGGTTTCCACTGCTGTGCTTCAAGTACAGCCTATGCTGCCCGAGTCAGGGATGCTGAGAAAGAAAAGGGGTTCTTTCCTCAAAACTGTAATAACTTTGATCTTCAGTGGGTGGGAGGATAAGGGCCAATACCTGTTTCTCAGAGGAAATAAGAGTGATGCCCTCCACCTAGAGGCTGGGGCTATTTTAGGTTTTACCTGACTAGTGGCCAAGGAAGGAGCCATCTTAGTTCAAATACCACAGACTCTGCATTTCATTATTGAATTTTCATATATTTGTCAATAAATTTCCTTCATTTTCTATATGACTCTAGGGACATTTCTGACAAGTTTAATTTTTAATTATTTAAATTTGACTGCTTTATAAATGAGGACTGTCTTTTCATCATTTCCAACCCTCCCTCTACTCTCTCCAACTCTTTTGTCCTCCACTTCCTCTCAAGTCTCAAGTTTATGACCTCTTATTCTATAATTATTATTGTTTTCCGCACACACAGATGCACATACTTTCCCCTCTATAATATTTTTATGCACATCCAAGTTTCTGGTATACATTATTATCTTTCTCTGTGTAGAAATTCTTCTTATCAATTCTATAATGGAAATAACAGTTAACCAAGTCTTTAAGATTTTATTCATATTAAAATGAATTTATTGCTCTCCATTTAAAAGATAATTTTACTAGTTATAAAATTTTAGGAAATTTAGATTTCTTTCCAAAAAATAAAGTATCTTAATATACATATCTTGCTTGCATTGTTGCTAAACAAAAAGGCAATGTAATTTTTACCCTTAGTCCTCAAAAGGTAAAGTATTTTATTTCTTTGCTCTTTCTTTATTATTTTTCTTTGTTATTATGTTTTACTGTTTAATGTGCTGTACATAGGCATTTGTATTTAGGGTTTGTCTGATCATCCTGTGTTTTTCATTCAATGTCTGATATTAATTTTGGAGATTTCTCATTATTACTCAAAATAGTTTTTTGTTTCTCTTCTGGTATTGCATTGTATGTTTGTATGCTTTTGAGAATTGTCCCATACCTCTTGTATGGCATATTCAAACTTTTCTTTATTATGTCAATTTATATAGTTAATATTGACTTATATTTAATTTGATTCTTTATTTGGCTTCATATTATTATTCTTTGAAAATGTTGCCTATGTTTTGATCATATTAATCTCTCTCCCCAAATCTTTCCAGATCTACCTCCCTTCCTTACTCACTTTAACTTTATATCTTCTTTTTGTTGTTAAATCCATGAAGTCTAATTTCTACTTTCCCTATATTCTTGGATATGTGGCCTTCCAATAAGGCATGGTTAACTTACCAGACGCTACACATTCTTTCTGGCATTCCTTCTCCCCACAGCTAACAATTGTCAATAATTCCTCAGTGAGGTGTGGAACCTTGAGAAGGGCTCCCCACCCATGGTGAGATCTGGTCTGTCTCGGGTTGCACAGGTCTTTGCATGCTGTGACTTCATATGTGCATCTGCCCTGCTATATCTGGGAGACACTGTTTCCTTGTACCATTTTACCACTTATGGCTCTTATACTCTTTCTGCCCTCTATTCGGCAATGATTCTTGAACATTTAGAGAGAGAGAGAGAGAGAGAGAGAGAGAGAGAGAGAGAGTAGAGTATATACATTCATTTTAGGGCTGAGCATTTTATAGATTCTTAGCTTCTCTGCTTTGGCCAGATGTGGGACTCTTGTGTTAATCACCATCTACTGCAAATAGAAGCTTTTCTGATGAGGGTTGGAAGATGCAGTAATCTATGAGTATAACAATAAATCGTTAAGAGTTGTTATAATAATATCTCCATTTAACAGAATAATAGTGGTAGGTTCTCCCCAAGGGCCTATGACCTATCGAGCCATAGGTTCTTGGCCTAATAATGGTGCTGCTTATGGGTTTCAGACTGTGGAGTGGGACTTAAATCCAATCAGAGTGTAGTTTGCTATCCCTATGATATTTGAGCCACTAATGTGGTATTGGGTATGTCTTGTCAGGCCAGTTATTATTGTGGCTCACAAAGTTCACAGCTGAGTAAGACTGGTGATTACTCTTCTCTTCTAGTGACATGCGCAGCACTTCCCAGCGCTTCGTAGTGCTGTCATAAGTTAGTCCATAGGGATGAGGCTTCCAAGTCAGTACCAGCTTGCTTTCATAATGTTCTATGACTCAAGTATGTGGTGTCTCCAAAAGAAAGTCTTATTGTCAAGTTCTAGAGGGTAACTAATAGCACTGGCAGTAGCCTTTAATGTTTGGGGACTAACTAATAGCACTGGCCAACAACTCCAAAAGAAATAAACCATTCCAGGCTTTTTACTTGTTAACGTGTGGTATCTATTTGCCCCACCTAAACCATTGCTGCCCCATTGGGTGGGGAGGAAAATGAGACTCTAGTCTGGTAATGGAGCTAGAGAAAGCATTCTTCATTTCCATTAGTATTTTTATCTCTGGAATTTTCTTATAGGTTCTTGAGTTCCAACTGTATATATATTATCTATCTGTTCTTGTATATTATCTCCTTTTTATAGTTGAGCACTTGAAATCTTAATTGTAGTTTTCTTAATTAATCTTATTTTGTACTTTGGATTCTTATTTTAGTTACCATATGATGTGTCATTATGCCATTTTCATACATATGTATAACGTTATACTTTCTACTAATCCATCCTCTCTACCGCTGTCCTCTTTCTGCACCTCCCTCCTTTGCTAGTCCCATTTAGCCTCAAAACTCTTCCGTCTTTATACTTTCCTATCACATATTTGCTATTGCCCTTTCTCGTCCCCACCTTCTTCCATTTTTATATCCCTTCCTTCCTGCTCTTAGTCTCCTTTCTACTTTCATGTCCTACACATACACACACACACACACACCCATACGTGTGTGTGTTTAAGTATAGCATCCATATATGAGAGATACTTAAACAAATTAATGATTTCTCTAGCTTCAACCATATTCATATGAATGTCATAACTTGAGTTTTTATTGTTTATAAAATTCCATTGTGTATATATACACCACATTTCCTTTATTCATGTGTTAATATACCTCTAGAGTGGTTCTGTTCCTTGGCTACTCTGACTAGCGTACCAATAAACATGGATGTGCAAGTGTCTCTGTGGGATGCTGACTTAGAGTCCCAGTAGTGGTATAGCCGAGTCATATAATAATTTTCTCTGGTTTTTATTTTGAGGTATGTCCGTACTATTTTCGACCATGACTTCACTGGTTTACATTTCCACCAATGGAACATAGAGCTTCTTTTTCCCTATATGGTAATTGTTTTGCTTGTTTATTTGTTTCTTTTGTGAGACAGGATCTATTTATGCAGCACTGGATGACCTGAAATTCACTATGTATTCCAGAATGGACTTCAACTTATAGAAATCTACATACTTCTGCCTCCCCATTGCTGGAATTCAAGGTGTATGCCATCATGCTTGGCATCAATACAGTTTTAATTTTCTTTTCCTGATGGTTAAGGATATTGAAAAGTCTTATAAATGTTCTTTGAGTGTTTGTATTCTTTCCTTTGAGAACTAATTCAATTTATTAGCACATTTATTAATAGAATGATATCATTTATTAAACATTTTAAAGATTAATTTTATTTCCACAGCTAAGAAATGGTTCAGCAGTTAAGAGCACTTGGTACTTTTGCTGAGGACACAGGTTCAGTTCCCACCAATGACATAGCAGGTCACAACCATATAACTATTTATCCAGGGATTCCAAAACCCTCTTCTGTCCCCTGAAGGCACTATGCAGACATATCACACACATACATTCATGCAGGCAGAAAAAATTTGATGTCATAAAATAGGAACAAATCCTGCTAACAAACTTTTTATGAATCTATTTTATTTTAAAATTACGTGTATATGTTTGTATCTGTGTGGATGTGCAAGTAAATGCAATGTTCCATAGAAACCAGAAGAGGGCATCAGACTCCACAGAACTGTAGTAACAGGCAGTTGCTAGCAACATGACATGGATACTAGGAACTAAACTCCAGTTCAGTTAACTGCTGTACCATGTTCGAAGTTCCATGCTACAGTTTTCTTTATTTCTGTTTTTTGTTGTTGTTTTCCTTTATTGGAAATAGATTCTTTTTTCATACAATATCTCCTCCCCTCCCTCTGCTTCTCCAAGTTCCTTCCTATCCCCCTTCCTATCTGGATCTACTCCCGTTCTGTCTCTCATTAGAAAAGAACAGACTTCTAAATGATAATAACAAAACAAAATAAAGTATAATAAGATAAAACAAAAACAAACACACCAAAGTTGGACAAGGCAACCCAACAGATGGAAAAGAACTCAGGAGAAGACACAAAATTTTCAGAGTCCTTTATAGGTTTTAAATATTAATACCCTGCCAGATATGGGATTTGGAAAGATTTTTTCCCACTCTGTAGTCTGTCTATTCCTTCTGTTGATTATTACTTCTGCTTTTCAGAAGTATTTTAGTTTCATCTACTCCTCTTTTTTTTTCTATTTTTGGGGGACTTACCACACTACTAAAAGTCATTTTAGAAAGTCCTTGCTTATGCTCATATTTTAAGTATTGTGCCAATATTTTCTTTCCTCAAGCAGTTTCAAAAGTACTGGTCTTCCAATAAGGTTTCAGTCCACTTTGAATTGGTTTTTGTGCAGAGAGTGATAGGGGTCTATTTTCATTCTTTTACATGAGGGTATCTGTATTGCCTAGCACAACTTGTCATAAAGACTTTTTGCTAATGTCTATTTTTAACAAGTTTGTCAAAGATTAGGTGATGGTAGCTGTATGGGTTTATTTATTGGTTCTGTATTCTATTTCACAGGTCTACATGTCATCTGTTTTTGTACATTTGGCTCCAGTATATTAAGATTACATATTACAATATTTCCAGCATTGTTCTTTCTACTTAGGTTTTGTCAGGGCCTGTTGTACTTTCATGTGAATTTTAGATTTGCTTTTTGTAATTTTATGGAGAATATCATTAGCATTTTGAAGTGGATTGTTTTGAATCTCTAGACTTTTAGTAGTATAATTATTTCACAATATTAATTATGACAAAGAGTGAATATGGGAATCCTTTCTATCTTTTAGTGTCTTCTTCAACACTTTTGATGGTGTAGTTTGCCAGATAGGAAGTTTGGGTTGACCTTTAAGGGTCTTAATTATAGGATCATGTTGTCTGCAAATAGAGATAATTGACTTCTTGCTTTCCTATTACTGATATAATAAAGTTTTCTTATTTCTCTACCAAACATTCTGAGCATTATATTGAATGAGAGTGACTTCTTCATCTCATTCATGATTTTAGGAGAGATGTTTTGAGGTTTTCCCTAGTTAGTATAATGTTTGCTATATGTTTGTCATATTAAAGCAATTGTATGCTGAAAATATGTTCCTTTGGGATTTGTATCATGAAGGAATGTTGAACTTTGTCAAGGGCTTTTTCTGTATCCATCATGTGATTTCTGTCTAACGCTTTATGGTCATGCTTGTTCCTTTTTCTAAGATCATAAGATTCATTATTAGACTATTTATGTGAAATTTATCTGATAGTTTTTAAATGCAAACATTTATAGCTGCAATCTTTCCTCTTAAAACTACCTAAGCTGTATCTCAGAGGCTGTAGTAAGTTGAGATTTGATTTTCCTTTGGTTCTAGGAATTTTTAAAATTTTCTCTCTGATTTCTTCAATGAAATGCAAGGTCATTCAAGAGTTCATTATTTAGTCTTTATGTATTTTTGTCATTTCTTTACATTATCTTGCAATTGATATGATAAAATACCAGATTTTGATCCTTTTCTATTTATTAAAACATGCTTTCTATCCTTGAGTGAGATCTATTTTAGAGATGGTTCCAAGAGTTTCTAATGGATAGAATATTCTCTGTTAAGTATGTTAGATCTATTGTATAGTTTAACTCCATAGTTTCTTAGTTGATTTTTAGTTTGGATGACCCATCTAATGATAAAAATAGGGATTTGAAATTGCCCACTTTTATTATATCAGGTCATATCATATTTTGTGTGCCTTATTGTTTGTTTTATCAAATTGGGAGCCTCAATATTTTCTGCATATGTTTTTACAATTGTTGTATATCCTTATGCATTAGTTATCCCTTTTATTTATATATAGTCCCATTATTTATCTCTTCTGAAAAATTTTAGATCAATACTAGACAGCACAATAGCTACACCAGGTTGTTTTGAGCTTCCACTTGCATGATAGATTGACTTCTTTCATCCTCAGTCTGCAGGTCTCTTTGCTAGTGGAGTCTGTTTCTTGGAGACAACAGATAGTTAATTGGACTCTGTTTTCTAATTCAGTATTTCTATTTCTTTGTTGTTTTTAGAATTTGGTGATCTTACTCTTCATTTGTGAGTCAAGAACATTTGCATAGTTAGTAAATTTTTACATATGTTTCCTAATTCCTATAATTTTTTGAGTTTATTTTTCTGCTTGGTTGGATTAGTTTTTGTTTTATTTTTCTCCTATGAATATTAAGAATTTGCTATTTTATTATGTTGAGCAACATATTTTACTTTAACTGTCTTTTTCAGTGTTTGGTTGGTGGTCATGAAGTCTTTTAGTTTATGCTTGTCTTGAAATGTTCTTAAATCTCTTTCTATTCTAAAAGATAGCTTTGATGGACATATCAATGTTAATTGAAAATTATTTACTTTTTCTGACTTAAATTATATTGTTTCATACTTTTCTGGCTTTTGGGGTTACTGATGAAATATCTGATGTTATTTTTCTGTCTTTGCTTTAGTGAGTTGGTATTTTCCACTACAGGTTTTAACATCATGTCTTTATTCTGTATTTTAGAAATCTTGAGCATAATGTGTTTTCATAACTAACTTATTGGGAAGACACAAACAAATGTCTCTGTACCCTTGACCTGCACCAACAACAGACTAAAAGTATGATATTATCAAAATCCAACTTTGTGAGACCAATGAGTTTGTTGGGCTCATTTATAGAATATGGGTGAGGTATTACCACAGGTTACCCCCCAAACAAAAGAATCACTGTAAAGATCCAACCCATCATGAATGGTGACCTCTTGGGAGCTACATCATGGGGTCCCTTTCAATTTATATCCCACTTTCTATATAGTGTAACATCTCCTAAGAGGACTCTCAGCTAAGGGAGTGAGCAATATCGAGATTCTAGGTGAGAGGCTATTGACCCTCCCTGGGGAGTATAAATAGTTCATTACAATTGACCTGCTATCACTGTTTTGCTCTACTCGAGTTGTCATGTTTACCAGGTCAAAGTCCAGGATGACATCTATTTTTCTTGTAAGAAAAAGCACCACATAACATGTACCATGAATAAATTCTCCTATCATGCCTATTTAGTGTTCTAAGTATTTTTTGTGATGACTAATCTTGGTTATCAGCTTGCCTACAGCTGGAAGAAACTAAAAACACAAGTCACAAGCCACATCTGTGAGGATTTTTAGTCAACTGGATCATTTGAGGTGAGAAGAATCTCCCTAAACCTGGGCCACACCTTCTCATGGCAGCCTAGATAAAGCACATGGCAGAAAGAAGCCCTTGCTCTTTGCCTGCTTGCCCTCACTCACACACCACTGACTTAAGACTATGTCTTTGGGATTCCAGCATATATTGAAGACCAGCTGAGACAGCCAGGCTTGTGGACTAACAACTACTGAATTCTTGGCCTTTCTGTTTGGAGAGAACCTTTGTTGAACTAGCTGGACCACAGCCTGTAATAAACCCCCTTTATATATATTATATATATTTACACGTGGTGAGTGTGTGTGTGTGTGTGTGTGTGTGTGTGTGTGTGTATTCACACTATCTCTTCTATTCTGGAGAACCCTGAAAAATACAGATGTCCGTTTCTTTCTCTTGATTTTAAATGTTTTGTGCTAATATTGGTCACCTAGTTTCTTAAGGACCATCATGTTTGCATAAAATGTCCAAGATAACTCTGTGAGACCCAGGAAAGTCTTAGGGTAAAAGCTGAGAAAGTTGATTCCCAAAGTAGCACTGTAAGAGCCAAAGTTACATTTTAAGTTTTAATTACTATGTCTAAGAGATCCATGAAAAAGAGATATATGAAACAAAAAAAATGCCTCTGATCTGTAAGCCCCCTGCCCTACTCCAGGACGGTTTTTTTATGGGACAAAATAATAAAGTCTTTATTCCAAAGGTTAAGAAGATAATGTATGTCTGTGCTTTTAGATACATTTTTCTATATATATGAGTGCATTTAAAAATGCAAAGATTTTAAAGATTTTTAGAGGTTTTTTTTAAACACTACTGCCTCTTTAAAAACAAACAAATGGAAAAATTGTTTTTCAAAATCTTTGAAAATTCTTTCAAAATCTTTCAAAATTGTAGCCAAGAAGAGAACCCTAATATTTTTTAAATTATCACTTTAAAAACCTACTTTTGAGATTTATACAGACATCTTAGAGCTTACAGATCATCTTATTGTGTTATATCATAATTCATAAATGCCAAACTTTGTTCTGGTCTGGATGCCATATATTACTTTTGATACCTCATAAACACTAATAAAAGTAAAGGCTTTTATTCTAGCAAAAAAATCAAGGCATCTGTTATAATGACTTGGGTATTTAACAAATGTTTGTCTTAAATTTGGCTAACAAAACAAAAACTATTGATATACTTTACCTGTGTCTATAACTGAGAAATATCTAAGACACTGTGTTTTCGGCACAGCCTTCTGAGTTTTCACTTAAAACTACCGCACTGAAAAGGTTTTCTAAATTCTGTACTAATAATAGTAATATTGATTGTAGTATGTTGTAAAAGTATAGCTCAAAAATAAACATGGTTGTAACTAGGTTAAAATAATATAAATGTTATAAAAGTTAGTTTATTCAGCCTGGAAATAAAATTAATGCTTGATTCTGTACAACAATATTTTCTTAAGTATTGATGTCTTCTTGGTAATGAATGTTTCACAAAAAGAACTTAAAACAAAAACTTTGTTTATCATTTTATTAAATGGATATTTAAAACATTGTATTTAATACCTTTTTTCACTCACAAAGCCTTTGCTTAGTTGGTCATTAATCCCTGCACTCAGGAGGCAGAGGGAGGTGGATCTCTGAGTTTGAGACCAGCCTGGTCTACAGAGTAAGTTCCAGGATAGCCAGGGTTGTTACTCAGAGAAACCTTGGGGAAAAAAAAACAAGGGAAAAAACTATTTTAAAAATTCTGTTGAGAGAACTATGCCTATTTATAGTAGTCCTACTAAATAGTGATCATGAATCCTTTTAATGGACAAATACACTTAAGTCTATTTATTAAAGTAAGTCTATCATATAAACATATAATACATAGCATTGTAAAAGACTTAACTATGATAATTAAATTCAAATCTAGTCAGAGTGTCTTCCTCAAAGGATAAAGAAAATCAGATGATTTTATCAACTAAAAAACCAAAACAAAACATGACATCACAGCAAAGACTCTATTCTGATTAAGACATCAGGACTGTATCTTAATAGTTTAGACTCACTCCTAAGACTGCAAAATTCAAGAGGATAAATTTTCTGACATCATCCAAGAACACATCCATATGGAGTTTGAATGTGTTGGCTGATATGCATCTTCAATGACATCATCTTCAATGACATCATGAATTCATCTTCAATGACATCATCTGAGAGCACATTCATATGGAGTTTGAACGTGTTGGCTGATATGCATCTTCAATGACATCATCTTCAATGACATCATGAATGTATCTTCAATGACATCATCTAAGCACATTCATATGGAGTTTGAACGTGTTGGCTGATATTCATCTTCAGTGCCCTTAGCAATGTTACCCAGAGTAACTAAACTAAACATTTCTCTCACTTTTTCATGGTTCTTAAATAGTTTTGTAATTAGATTTTAAAAATAGTTTATGACACTTAATTTGTCCCCTGTATATTTCTACATGACAGATAATACTTATCTTGGTCTAAATGAATTTACAAATGAAAATAACATCCCCTTTCATTTGATCATAACTTTTTGTTATGACTTTTTGCTTATTGCAAATCCCTATTGTACTCAAAACTAGGGTTTAAAGATTCTATTTTTTCATTGGGTGAATGTGTGTGTGTGTGTGTGTGTGTGTGTATACAATTCAGTGTAATTTGGATACCACACACAAGAAATCTAGTTTTTAAATTTCACTTTAACTCTATTCATTCTAATTAGAAATATAGAAAGGTTTAGACTAACACTTTTTATCCAAATTATACAAAATACATCAGTCCCTAATAACAACAACATTCATGGTGTTTTATTACCTTAAATATGGATGTTTCTTGATTAGCATCTAAAATGTCCTATAATATGATTAGTTAGGCTTAAAAGTTATTAAACCATATTTGTAATTTACTAATGAGAAGGGGGAATAATACTACAGTGATCACTTCCAAAGTTCCCTTACTATCCATTTAAATACACGTAAGATAGTTAACAGTACAAGTAATTGTAAAAACACAATGTGAAATATATAGTCAATCTACCTTTTTAAAATGCATAAGTCCTGGTTATTTTGAGATACATGTTTCCTTTTTCTGTTCCCTTCACTCCATTAGGCCAAAATGTGCTCTTGGTTACTTAATGTCAAGTTATAAGAATCTATGGCACATAGAAACAGAGGATATAAGGAAAAATTGAGATCCAGATGATGGCCAACAGTTTTGCTATTATCCAGGAATTTCTTTCTTAATGTCCTTTACTAGCTGTTTATCTGTCCTGAAGACTGTTATTCTTCCCATTTCTCAGCCTCATTTACATCAGATTGCAGAATGAGCTTCCTAGATATAAGGGCCATTGTAATGTTATATAAATAATACATAACTCCCTGCAATCACAAAATATGATGGTTGGAAAATTGAGAGAACTGGGAAAAAAAAAAAACCTCCTGAAAAGCAGCTGTGTCCGCAGAGGCTGACTAACTGGTTAGAATTTCAGTGCTGTGAAGAGATTGGAATGTTGCAGGCCCACACACTAATTACCTTGCCTTGGGCTAATTCTAGCCCTCCACAGGAGCCATTCTTTGCCCACCTCTGTGCCTGAATGAGCATCTTGTGACTAATAGTGAAAAGACTTTTAGGATCTATTAACTTAGCAGACTACTAATTTCTACAAGCCCATAAGCTGTGAGTTTAATCAAATAGCATCTCAGGCCTATAGACAAGCTTCCTGCATCCCTCTATAATTGCCTCTCTGATGTACCCAGCAATCTATTTTAAATTTGCCTTGATTAATTACTTTCTTTGCTTGGCAATCCAATAAAACTTCATGAAACTGCTTCGACATTATAATATGGAATTTGAGGTAACTTAAATCTCTGTTCCAGGGCCGTGGTTAGGTCACTCAAAATGGATCCAGAACAAACTAGCACTCATTCTCCTTAAGCATGAGAGCTGTGGGAGCTGGAGAGAAGGATCATCAGATAACAGCACTGACTGCTCTTCCAGAAGACTCGGGTTCAATTCCCAGCACCTGCATGACAGCTCACAACTGTCTCTAAGTCCAGTTGCAGAGGACCTGACACCCGCACACAGGCATATATGCAGGCAAAACACCAGTGCATATAAAATAAAAATAAATTAATTAAAAACTAAAGATGAGAGCCGTGATTTTTGTATTGACAGCTATTATGGTCCTGCTCATTTTGGTAGAACATTAACCTACACATTCAGGCCAAATCCTCAGCCTAAATTGGGCCATGCCTCTCTGTATCTCTCTTTGAGATAAGAGTTAAGTAGGAGTCTGTGCTGTAACTTGGAAGATCTTAATCTATGGTGTTTCCTCCATCATGGCACTATCTTCATTCTCATTCTGTCTGTCTGTCTGCTTGTCTCTGTCTTTCTTCCCATATCCCTCCCTCCCTGCCTCCCTTTTTCTCTCATTCTCACTCTTTTGTTTGTTTGTTTGTTTTTTGTTTTTCGAGACAGGGTTTCTCTGCAACTTTGGAGCCTGTCCTGGAACTAGCTCTTGTAGACCAGGCTGGTCTCGAACTCACAAAGATCCGCCTGCCTCTGCCTCCCGAGTGCTGGGATTAAAGGTGTGCGCCTCCACCGCCCAGCTCATTCTCACTCTTACTGAGGCCCCTCTCCTAGCTTTAAAGGAAAGCCTCTTCTCTCATGAATGTCCAGTTATGGCCTGGAAACCCTTTTAGAGACTTTTTGGTATGTGAACTGGTATCATTACTCAGGTCTTATAGGAGCTTGCTGAGATTTCATGGGTGCAGCTTCTCTGTTAGAAGGCACAATCTTACAGTGGACTTCCTGGTTCTCTGGCTCATACAGTATTTGTACTTCCTCTTCTGTGGTGTTTCCTGAACCTTAGGTGGAAGACTTTAGTTGTAGATGTATCAATTGAGGCTGGGCACCGCATGTTCTGTTTTTCTATGCATTTTGACTAGTTACTGTTTTTGTAGTGATCTCTATCTGCTTCAAAAAAATTAGCTATTTTAATGAGAGGTGAGAGCTAGCTACACTTATATTTGGGCATAAGGTTAAGTATTTAAAATGCAGTTAGGAATTACATGGGTTTAAGAAAGTTGCAGTGGTAGGTTCTCCCCTAAGATCTGTGGCCTCACCAGCATTGGATGGTTTGCCTGATGTACAGTGCCAAGCTTGCTTGCTTCCTTCCTTCCTTCCTTCCTTCCTTCCTTCCTTCCTTCCTTCCATCCTTCCTTCTTATTGAGACAGGGTTTCTCTGTGGATCTCTGGTTGTCCTGGAACTTGCTTTGTAAACGAAGCTGGTCTCGAACTCACAGAGATCCTGCCTCTGCCTCCTGAGTGCTGGGATTAAAGGTGTGCCGCCGCCACCACCTGCTGCATTATTTCTTTCTTGTTGAGCAGGGCTGTCAGTCCAATTATACAACTGTTTCTTTTTTCATTTTTGGTTTTTCGAGACAGGGTTTCTCTGTAGCTTTGGAGACTGTCCTGGAACTAGCTCTTGTAGACCAGGCTGGCCTTAAACTCACAGAGATCTGCCTCCTTCTGCCTCCCGAGTACTGAGATTAAAGGCATGTGCTACCACCGTCTGGCCATACAACTGTTTCTTAATGCCAAGATATAAGTGCCACTGCTTCACCTTTAAGAATTCTTGCCATGCTGATCATTGTTGTTGTTCATAGGCATCATAGCTGAGGAGTACTATTTAATGTTTTGCTCTGTTTGCAGTGTATATATTATGAGAGTTGGTCCTCAGGGAGGAGACTTTTGGATCAGACCCAGCTCCATTCCTTCAAGTCTTCTGTCCAAAATATGTGATATCTTCAGCAATAGACACTTAGCTTCAGCTTCTGGGAGGCAGCTAAGGGCAACAACAATGCCTTATATCGTTTTGGGAGGGAACGTAATAATCCAAAGTGACATAAGTTCATTGAAACTATATATACATCTATACATACGTGTAGTAATGAGGGGGAGCAAATAGACTGGATATTTTCCTTTGTTTAAAAAAAAAAAAAGAGGGGAAAGTGGTGCAGGACAATTGTCCATATTCTGTCAATCATGCTTTAAATAAACGCTGATTGGCCAGGCAGGAAGTATAGGTGGGTCAACCAGACAGGAAGTAGAGGCAGGGCAATGAGAACAGGAGAAATCTGGGAAGAAGGAAGCCCATTCCTCTCACTCCTGCCCAGACCACTGAAGAAGCAGGATGTGACCTGCCCCGCTGAAAAAGGTACTGAGCCATGTGGTTAACATAGATAAGAATAATGGGTTAATATAAGTTATAAGAGCTAATATGAAGCCTGATTTAATGGGCCAATCAGTTTATCATTAATATAGACCTCTCTGTGTGATTTCTTTGGGGCTTAATGACTGTGGGAACCAGGCAGGACAGAAACCCCAACAAGCAGGCCCTCATACTACAGAATGGCACCCATGTAGACAACTGCATCCACATAAAGCCTGAGAAAGCTTGGGAAAGAATAGAGTAAAGCATGTTTTCTTGGTAGCAGCAATTTCTTGGGTCTGCTCTGTTTGCTAGAGGCAAGCAAGCACTCTCATCTAAGAGAGGCTTCCTGACTCAGCCTTAGCTGCAAAACCCTGCAGCTCTTTAAGAGGTCCTGCCAAGAAACACTTAAATAGTGTTGATAAAAAGCTGACTGCATGCTTTTCAGTTTTCAGCCATAGCAGGAAAAAAGTTGTGCCATTTTAAAAAAGCCGGCTTTCTGGGATGTCCTGCCAGGGCAAACTCTGACTCTTTCAGGCAGGCGGTCTGACTACGAAGCATTTGAGTGTGGTTTGTGAGCAGAATTCTGCAGCTTGCTCGCTGGCAAGGACCTTGAAACACCATAGAGTTGTGGCAATAAACATGGCTCTGGCGGTACCTCAGCCATGAGGCTGGCTGGAATCTCAGGGAGCTAAGAAATGGGCTGGATCCAGATGGCAGAGCCATGGCTTTAATCCTCTATGTATTGCTTGTCAAATTGCAGACTCATGTGGTCAGAAAGGAGAGATATACAGTAAAGAGAGATTCAAAGATGAAGAAAACCTCTAAATGGCTTATACTGTGTTAAAAATATATGCAAGAGAAAGGTTAAAGTTCTTAAAAAAGAAAGAGAGTAGTTGGGTGTGGTGGTACACACTTTTAATCCCAACCCTGGGGAGTCAGAGGCAGAGAGACCTCTGCAAGTTCAAGGTGTAGTGGCACACACCTTTAATCCCAATGCCTGGGAGGCAGAGGCAGACAGATCTCTGTGAGTTTAAGGTGTGGTAGCACACACCTTTAATCCCAGCACTGGGGAGGCAGAGACAGGCAGATCTCTGTGAGTTCAAGGATAGCCTGGTTTACAGAGGGAGTTCCAGGACAAAGATACACAGAGAACCTGTCTCAAAAACTAAAAGTAAAAATAAAAGAAATAGAGGTTAAAGTAAAGCCACATAAAGATGGAAAACACACAGAGAATCTGGATACTGTATGTTATTATTCTCTCTTTGAATTGTTTGAATGCTGAGGAAGGAGCAACTTGACTTCAAAACTGAAGTCAAAAGATATGTTACTTTGGAGAAGAGATTTTGCTTTTCTTTCCACAGGAAATGAGAGGCTGTGGATTCATTCTGAGTTAAGAAAAATCAGGTTTGATCAAGGAAGACCACCTGAGAAATCTCCGGTAGGAACAGATTGCCCAGATGTTAGAGTTCTACATCCAGAAGAGGTTCAAGACTGCTGCCTGAGATGATCAAGACTCACAGGATACTCCAGTCAGGACTTGATCATAACTCTAAATTTTCTTTAGGTCCCCATAAGATTATCAGTGTCCCCAACCAGCCAGAAATAGCTTGGAATACTCCATCCACATTCCCAAAAAATGGACTGGATATTTTCCTTTATTTTAAAAAATAGAGGGGGAAGTGGTGCAGGAGAATTGTCCATATTCTGTCAATCATGTTTTAAATAAACGCTGATTGGCCAGGCAGGAAGTATAGGCGGGTCAACCAGACAGGAAGTAGAGGTAGGACAATGAGAACAGGAGAATTCTGGGAAGCAGGAAGCTCTCTCAGGAGACCTGCCCAGACCACCAAAGAAGCAGGATGTGACCTGCCCCACTGAAAAAGGAACTGCCATGTGGCTAACATAGATAAGAATAATGGGTTAATACAAGCTACAAGAGCTAATAAGAAGCCTGAGCTAATGGGCCAATCAGTTTATAATCTTATGGAGACCTCTGTGTGATTTTCTTTGGGACTTGCCGGCTGTGGGAACTGGGCAGGACAGAAACCCCAACAAGTGGCCCCTCATGTTATAAAGGAAACTTATAAAAGATGGAGTTTATTTTGGTTTATGCTTCCAGGTTGATAAGAGCCTAGCATGGCAGGGAAGCATGGCAGCAAGTGGCAGCCAGAGCAAGAAGTTGAGAATTCACAACCTTAATGGCAAGCATGAAGCAGAAAGTGAACTAAAAGTTGGAAGAGGCTATGTAATCTCAAATACTGCCCCCAATGGTGTATTTCCTTCAGAAAGGCTGAACTTGTAAACCTCCTCAAATAGCACCATCAACTGGGGACCAATTATTCAAATACCCAATCTGTTCAGATTGTGGCTTTTCTCGCCTTTTAGTGTGTTTTGTGTGTGCACATGTGTTTATTTGTATGTATGTGTCTGTACATCTGTCTGTAAGGCAGATATAGTATATTGTATAGTCATAGCTGTGATAGCCTTTTAGTGTGAATTTTATGTGTTGTTAGCTAAGACTTCATTAGATTCAGTATTTTTTTTCTAGGCAATGGTGGAAAGGCTTCCCCTAATATAATTGCTTGTTCCCTCCTCTTTAGTTTATCATGATAATGTCTAAAATAAAATTTGTTCTGTACTCCTAACAGTGGGAGCAGGGGCTGTCCCTAACATTTTGACTGTCTTTTGGGAACCTATACCTCATACTGGTTTGCCTTGCCCAGCCTTAGGTGGGGGAAACTTAGTCTGATCTCGACTTGATATGGCGTGCTTTTTGATACTTTGATACTCAGAGGAAGACTGCCCCTTTCTGAACAGAAACAGAGGAGTAGTGGATAGGGATGGGAGGAGGTAGGGAGGGAATGGAAGAAGAGGAGGAGAAACTGTGGGCAGGATGTAAATTAAATAAACAAATATAATGTTTTAAAAAAAGAATAAATGAGCTGGGTGGTGGTGGCACATGCCTTTAATCCCAGCACTTGGGAGGCAGAGGCTGGCAGATCTCTGTGAGTTTGAGGCCAGCCTGGTCTACAAGAGCTAGTTCCAGGATAGGCACCAAAAAGCTACAGAGAAACCCTGTCTCGAAAAACCAAAAAAAAAAAAAGAATAAATGATCAACACTAAACCCTCAAAAATGTTTCCTGTAGTCAGTCCTCTCAGTTGTAATTCAAAGCTCCAAAATTTTATTACATTTAAATTTATTCACAGTGTGAGTGCATTCATGTGTGTGTGTGAGTATGTGCACACACATGTGTGTCTACATGCATTCACATGCCATGGCATGAGAGTGGAGGTCTGAGAACAATTTACAACCTGTGGGAATTGGTTGTGAGTCCCAGGGATAAAAGTCAGGCTATCAGACTCGGCAGCAAGCCTTTACCTGTTAAGCCATCTTGTTGGGCCTATGCAGTGCTTTTCTGCTGAAGCTCTATTGATACTGTAGTAAGGTGTTGTGGAGGGAAACACAATAGGATTATAATTCTTCTAAAGTGTAGAAATTTTATGACCCAGAATATAATTTATCTTGGTGAATATTCTAAGAACTCTTAAAAAGTGATGTGCATTCTTATATTCTGGATAAAGTATCCTACAAATTTCAATTACATGCCATTAGTCTACAGTGTTAACTTGTTCTATAACACTGTTGTTTTTTCTAGTTGTTGAGAATGATAGTGAAGTTTCCCAACTATGTTTATGAATTGTTTGTTACTCCTTTCAGTTATTTCGATTTATTTTCTTCTTGTATTTTGAAGTTTTGTCCTTTGTGCATATATGCGTAGGGCTATTATATCTCATTAATAGGATGTTACTTCTTTACCTCTAGTAATTTTTCCAATGAGTTTTTTTTTTTACCATGTGTTAACCCAGCCATTCGGTTTCTATTGGTTAATACATTCATGGTGTGTGTTTTAAGTTATTATTTTCTCTCTACCTTATTCATTATATATCAAATGTGTTTCTCATAAATAGCATATAATGTGGTCACTTTAAAATCAGTTCTGATGGCTCTTTCTATTGATCTGTAACATATCTATTTCAAGAAATGATGTGTTGTGTACTAAAGCTGATATGTCGAAATGTTGACTCAGTATAATATTATTTGGAGAGAATCATTAGTAAAGTAATAAATGTTAAATTGAGATCTAAAGTTGGGCCTTAATATAATAGGATCAGAGTCTTAATGAGAAGACAATAAGCAATCACTGTCTACTTTCTATTGTGGCATGAGAGGCCACAGCAAGAAAGTGACTGTCTATCAGATAGGAAGGCAGGCCTCTCCAGAGCCTGACTAAAGGAAGCTTCATCTTTGACTTATATCCTCCAGAATGTGAGAATATAAGTATCTGTTACTTAACACATCCAATGTATGATAGATTTATGGCGTGCCAAGCAAAGTAATACCATTTGATAAGACTGGTTCTTCCACTTTATCATTTTGGGGATTTTATAGTTTTGATTGTGCATATTTGTAGGGTAGGACTCGGCATGATAATTTAATTCATGCATGTATGTAATTATAAGATTGGAATAGTTAGCATTTCTGTGTCTATATATTTGAAGTAATTTTCTGTGGGGTTAGTTATGGAACCTAAGGCCTTGTGCATGCTTAGCAAGGGTTTCACCACTAAGCTATAACCAGAGCCCCTAAATTTTTAACACATAATAGATTTATGTATATGAATGCCGTGTATAGTGAGGTATTTCAGTATCTTTGTTGTTGGTGTCAGGCTATGCCCTACTCTAAGTTACTCCATAGTGGTTTGTCAGGCTGTGCCCTGCCCTAGGGGACTCTATTTTACAAGTAACTTTTGACACCATTTTGTTATAGAAGGATGACTGAATCTACTGGGTGAACCCAGAAACTCTACCACTGGTCAGGCAACCATCCATCCAAAACAAACTGAAAAGTGACATGTGCCTGGGAGTAGAAAAGGAGCCATCCTAAAAGCATGTTGTGCAGAATTACGACCATAGGATGCATGGTTGTTATATCAGGGAACTTAGGACTAGGAACGGATATGTAATTTTTTCATGTGGACCTCCTAAAGTGATGGATACCCAATACTGCAATGACATGAATACGTACCAACCTATCATCTGATACCTGGTGTGAATACCAAGGACTGAGGGCTTCCTGACTTTTCCTGGAGCTTCTTCTTGGCTTTGTCCCCTGCTGGACCACCTGCCTGCCTACCAGTTCACGTGTTTGAACCTGCCCTACCATTTCATTCTCTTGATCAGTATCTTGCTTCAGATCAGGTTTGACCTCTTACCTAGAAGCTGAAGTCTGCAGTTTTTCTTTGAGACTGGATTTCAGCGGCTCCTCCCAGCACCTCCCAGTCTGGTTCATTATCTTATCAATACAGACACTTCTTCAGCCAACTTCTGAAACCTCTTGAATTCTGCTGCAGCCTCTTTAATGTGTATAGGTTCTTTAACCCATATGGATGAATATATGCACATACATATATATGATGTTTATATTATATATATATATATTGCTGTGTGATATATAAGGATAATTAAATTGGAATATGAGGGCATTAGTAATTAAAATTGGAATAAAGAACCTGCATTTCACCTTGGTCACACTACTAAGATAGGCAGATTATATGACATTGTTATAATTTGTTATCATTAAATCCTGACATCATAGAAAGACTCAAACATGATAGTCTATGTTTCTGGCATAGCATGTTCACAACACTTTAGTTTTCTGAAACCTTTCAATGGGAAGGGGTCAATGGTTTGTCCTGATGTTTATATCCTGTTAATTCTCTCAATCTGCATTGCACATGTCTGTGACTTTTGATATACTTGGACTTTTTCAATTCATTATTTATTTAGACTCTTTTTCAGCTTCATACTCTTTTGAAACTTCTTATAATACAGGATGGGAAGAGGACAGAGCATGAACTAGCATTGTTCTGCATAACCATATTCTTTACCCTTGTTGCTGGGTTTATGTTGTTTTCTGCGCAGCCCTGCAGACATTCATACATATGTCTCACATTTTCTTACTCTTCTGCATTGCCACTGTGTACAGGTAGAAAATACACTGTTAATGATCAATACCAACGGGGGGTAAAGAGACTGGCATGCATGTACACTAAGACTATCTCCTTCTCATAGTTGTCAGGAGGAGGAAGAATTTCTGCTTTACATTGGGTCTTGCTGACATCACAATTTGGGAGGTAGTAGAAATGGAGTGTCAACTAGCACTGTCTCAAATTACCTTATTCTGCCTTATTCTTTACCAAATGTGGGTAGAGCTTCAGCTCTACACTGAGCTCCATTGCCGCTATGCCAGTGGAGAAAGCAGAATGGCACCTCTCACCAGCTGTCACTGTTGCACTGCACTTCTCCATTGCAGGATACATATCACAGAACCTGAACCTGAGGGCCTGGGAGTTTCTGAAAAATGTTCATAATCTCACATGTTCAGTGTCACATATCTATATCTATTTTAGTGTCTGAATGATGTTCTACCTCTGTTTCCTTTCTTTCCTAAATCCTCTATTCCTCCTCTTGATAATGCTGAATTTTAGAGACCATTTTATCTTAGTGCCTAGAAAGGTATCCTTTCTTAACATATATTTTTGGCATAACATCTCACTTTTGCCAGAAACTTGATCCTACTGATCTTTTTAGATTCTGGGCTTTGCAGCCTAGCTTGTTTTGACCCTTGTCCATGTTCTCTTGAGTTTAGACAGAACAAATGTGTTGTCTGAACAAAAGCATGGAATATATAATGTATATGTTAATAATTAGTATGAAAAACTCAAAGATAAAGGAAAGGTGAATTGATAAAGTATTGAGTATGAGAGTGAAAGCCTGTGCTTTTAAGGCTATGGGAAGGGTTAGTTGAACTGGTTCAGGGTTCTAGTGTGGTAGAGAGCTGTTGGGAAGGAGTAAAGTGGAATCCATTTACACAACTAGATGACAAAGCATATCTGGCAAAATACTCTAGCTGTTTGACAGCTCGCCATTTGTATTTCTAGCTGCAGCTGCCACTTTTTAAGCAATGTTCCTTCTGTCTGTTCATTACTACAAGGCATAAGAGCATTATGAGTGATATTTCCCTAAAAAGTTGAGACAAATTAAAAATGTGAATACAGTGGTTTGCTAATGAGACAGCCCTCAGAGTCAGAAGATCAAGGAACAATGCTCTACCATGTTTGCAGCCACCATGAATGAAAACTGGACATGAGCTACAGATCAAATGGTTGTTACTCTGCATTTGCCTTTTTTGAACAATGCATGATCAGTGGGCTTCCTCACTGACTGAGGCTCATCTGCTGTGACTAGCTGAGACTCAAGTCTGTTATAAAAGTGTACTCCTAAATTTTTTTTGTTTAGTTTACCTACTAAGTTGAAGTTTATTACATAGGGACTCAAAGTGCAGAGGCATCCTAAGCCCCAATATAGAATAAGTTAACACATATGTATATTATATTTTAGAGATTCATCAGTATGCATGTAGAGATCTAAGGAGTCAGGGAGGAATAGGCTAGAAAATGTTAGGAAATGAATAAAAACATTAGAAATCCATATTAATTTAAAATGGTAATGAAAACAGCAAATGGTGGTGCACATGTATTGTTACTCTGTAACAAAAAAGCTGTGGATTTGATTGGGACAAAACTACCCTGTGTATAGGTCTTAATGTTTTCATTCATAAAATGAGGACAACACTCTTTTCTTTAAAGTTTTCTCTGAGGACTGAGAAAACATGTATGAAATCCTTCATTAAAAAATTGGGTACATTTCCTTTCTACCTATGTGTTATTTCTTTTTTCTCAGAATCTTTCATCCTTTAGTAATAAGACATCATATAGGACAGGCTGGGTAGTTGTGGCACATGCCTTTAATCCCAGCACTCAGGAAACGGGGGGCAGTCAGATCTCTGTGAGTTCAAGGTCTACAGATTGAGTTTCAAGGTCCCAGTCTACAGAGTGAGTTCCAGGACAGCTAGAACTGTTACACAGAGAAACCCTGTCTAGAAGAACTAAATGTGTGTGTGTGTGTGTGTGTGTGTGTGTGTGTGTGTGTGTGATTATCATCACCATGTTAAAGACAAGTTTACCGTCCATTACCTGAATTTGTGTGTCTTGATATTTTAAATAGCAGAATAAATAAAAAGTCTTCATCATATGAATCACTAAGTCTAAGCTTTCTTCCCTCTCCTAAGTCTTTCATTCCCACCCCTGTTTATATATCTAAAATAGCTTCTTAGGGACCATTTTGTCTTGGAACCTTGAATGGAACCCTGCACCTCTCTTCTGATATATATTCTTTTGTTATGACCGCTGTATGTGTGAGTGCCAAGTTGAGAAGTTTCTCTGGGGAAGGTGTGCCTGCAGAGAGAAAGTTTGGAATTCAGGAGGTTCTCTTCAGGGTTATATTGATACAATTCTTTCCATGCAGCTGATTCCTTCTCAACCCTCACACCAAAGAAAATGAATGTCTTTGCTGTCAAGGAGTCAAATGCAATCAAATCAAACCAAAATTAGCTCATTTCTCTCCTATCATTTCTTCATCAGCCTAACTGAGGGAGCAGAAATGCAAAGTACTTGGCTGTTCAGGAACAAGTTCTATCTAGATACTGGATGACCCAAGATCAGGAGCATTTTATCCCTGAAGGAGATCATAAGAGTTGTAATGCTAACCCCTAAAACTGGTGTGTGAGTCCTTGAAATGGCCTAGTGTTGGGGATATTTTCTATGAAAGGGTTCTGGGCCTGGGGATAGCTACAGAAATATTAACATTTTAATTTTATGTTTATTTAATAATAATATTATTCAACTTCCAAGCAATT
Source organism: Ondatra zibethicus (assembly GCA_004026605.1). Lineage (NCBI taxonomy): Eukaryota > Metazoa > Chordata > Mammalia > Rodentia > Cricetidae > Ondatra > Ondatra zibethicus. The sequence goes on from PVIU01017240.1 coordinate 30,828, forward strand.
TGATTTTAGAGCTACATTGATTTAATTTTAAAACTATTAAGTGTAGGTCACATATAGATGAAGCAAAAGCCATAAGGATGACATATATTACTAAAGTGGCAGGAATGGTGATTGATATTTTAGTGTACACTGATAACTGGCATAGTTACTGAGAGACTAGACAAAGAAAAATGAGTTCAATTTCTAGTTGTCAGATACTTCACAGTTGCATAACAGACTTTTCGTAACACTTGATACACTAATGTCACATGACACAGAGAAAAATAAATGTATAGTAACTCGGCTTGAAGAATGACTTTTCATGTCAGTGTCAATGCAAATATTAATTTTAATTTGACAGATAAGTCTACTGTATTTCCTTCAGTATAATGGCAACTCTATTTGAAAAAAAGCCAAGGAAATGAAGCCTTTCCACTGGATGGATCTTACAATCTAGTGAGGAAGAAGTTGCTGACAGAAATGTACAACAAAGAAATATATGTGATACACAACCAAGAACTATGTGTGCTAAATTTGAAATTTATACAGAGTGAAATGTTGAAAGAGAAAGGAGGCAGCAAAACATATTGAGAATGAGTGGGCAAATAACAAAGGAAAGGAAACACATCCCATTATAAATGGAAAATTATGTAAATAGTTCGTACCTGTTGGGGCAGGTACATTTGTACATGTGTCGATGTACCTGTGGAGGTTGGAGTACTAACACCTCAGGTGTCATTCTCAGGAAAGCCATCCTCTTTTGACAGAGGACCTCTAATACTGGCTTGGAGCTCATCATTGAGGCTCGACTGGTTGGTCAATGAGCTCCAGGGTTTTTCCTGCCCTCATGCCCCTAGCATTGTGAATAAAGTATGTGCCACAACATCAGACAGGGATTCTGGGGATTAAGCTCAGATCCTCAGGCTTCTAATGCAAACACTTTACCAACTGAGCAATGCCCCTGGCCTGGCACCTTAGATTTCTACCCAGAGGGGAATGGCTCTTTCATTGTATCACCATACCTGTGATTCAGGCGTGAATCACAGCTAATCAGAGTCTTAGAAGAAGGCTATGTGATCTAAACACAAGTCAACGTGAGACCTACTCTCTCCCTCTCGAAAGGCTGTCATCAAAGATTTTTCTGATCTCTTTCCTGATTTAGAGAGGGTTAAAAGGAGACTTTCCGTTCTAGGCATGTGAGGATAAAACTGTGAAGTTTTAAGATCACAGACCTGGCACCTGCACTTGGCTCTTCAGCAACAAACTACCCCACAACTTGTGTTGTCATCTCCTGGTCCCTTTGTCCTGGTGTCATCATTTTGATGTGTGTGATAAAGATCACAGGGAGTTAACACCTTTGGCTAAAATAGTCATTTTATTTTCTCTGATGGCTATTCTTGGTTGTCAATTTTACATCTGGAGTGAACTACACTCTAGAAATGGAGGGCACACCCCTAAAAGTACTTTTTTTTTGCTTGGTATGAAGGAGGTGAATCCATTTCTAGTCTGGACCTTTGAGATAGGAAGACACACACCTGTGATCCGGAGCTTGAAGCAGGAAGACACACCTTGTCATACATTCTGCCAGAAGTCTATATAAGGACATAGAAGAAGAAAGCTTTTGCTCATTGACTGCTTGCCCTCACCTTGCTAACACATCCATTCTTTCTCTGGCATCAGACAAAAACTACTTCTTCGGGACTCCAGCACATACTGAAGACCGGCTGAGACATCCAGCCTTGTGGACTGAGAAACTCCTGGATTCTTGGGCTTTCTGTTCAAAGCCAGCCATTGTTGGATTAGGTGGATGCAGCCTGTAAGTCCCTCCAATAAATTCCCTTTATATATAGAATTCATTCTATAAAATTATGTTACTCTGGAGAACCCTGAGTAATACACTGTCCATGTGTGTAAATAATACACCGTCCCTTTTTAAAAGCAGCTCATTTTATGTTTACCAGCTTTTCCAGGCCTTGTATTTGCTTTCTTAATATTTGTGTCCTTTACATATTTGGTGCCAAGGTGAGGTCAGAAAATATACAATGACTGTGGTGGTTTGAATGAGAATGACCCTGATAGGCTCCTGTGTTTGAATGTTTAGTCCCCAGCTGGTGGAACTGTTTGGGAAAGATTAGGAGGTGTGTGATGTGGGATGTCGTTCTATATATGTGTTCCTTTTATTGGATAATGAATAAAGCTGTTTTGGTCAATGGCTTAGCCATATTCCTAGCAAGCTCTTACATCTTAAATTAATCCATTTCTATTAATCTGTGTATCACCACAAGGATGTGGCCTACCAGTAAGAATCTGTGTATCATCTTATTCAGCAGCTACATGGCATCTCCTTGACTCCACCTACTCTCTCTATATCTCTGTTCAGATTTCCTGCCTGGCTTTACTCTGCTAAGCCATTGGCCACAATGGTTTTGTTCATTATCCAGTAAAAGCAACACATATACAGAAAGACATCCCACATCAGGCATGGCCTTGTTGAGGGAGGTGTGTCATTGGAAATCATCTTTGAGGTTTTAAAAACCCATGCCAGACCTATTTTGATTCTCTCTCTCTCTGCCTCCTGCTCGTGGATCAGATGTAAGCTCTCAGCTACTGCTCCAGCACCATGCCTGCCTACCTTATGGGAAAATGACACAGTTAACAATGGTGGTTTTGCCAGACATATTAGCTCATGACTGTAAATCAAGCATTTAGGAGGCTGTGGCAGGGAAATTGTAAACCAGCCTGGGCTACATACAGAATTCCAGACCAGCTTTGGCTAGGGACTTTGACCCTGCATCAATAAAGAAATGTGGTAGTGGTATAAATGGACAGATACTTCTGATGAAGCCTCAGACTCTTCAAAGATAAATACTGCATGAAATTGCACAGGATCCATAATATCTGTTTCTAACCCACAGGAACACCCAGGATAAAAGGATCCTTTAAGGACAAGCATCAGTGGACACAACGAGCTAGTAGAGTACTTCTATATGCCTTTGCAAAAATAGCTAACACTACCCCCTTGCACTCTGTAGCTAAGGCCTGTCGTCCATATGGATTCAGTTACCTTACTAGAAGTCACAGTTCTGGTAATTCTTGTCTTACCTAAGCAATTCTTACCTAAGACAGCAGAACAGATGTGGCATAAGCCCCAGCAGTACAATTAAATTGAGGTATCTGATGGGGAGGCTCACTAAGACTCTGACCATTCTTGTGTTAGTTTTGACTGCCCTCAGGTATGTGTTGGTGTAGCTGCTGTTTTAGTTTGTATGTCTTGAGACAGACTATTGCTAATGTAGCCCAGGATGGTCTCACCATCTTCCTACCTGAGTCTCCCCAGTATTATGATAAAAGGCATACGCTACCACACCCATCTCTGCGGTAAACCTTTAACCCTCACTTCTCTCCCTTCTCCATCTGCTCAGATCTAGAAAAACTCATGAGAAATCTGATGATGCCCCCTTCAGTGTTTTGGCTCACTGAACAAACAATCAAAATTAGATGAAATACTTCACATTTATACAATGACTTTAAGAAATGGGAGTCCATAGGTAACTTCCTTCTCAATTATATAATTAATATGCCCTGATTTTCATTAAAATAGGACTTTTAAGGATTGAAACCATTATACAAGACATATTTAGACAAGGAAGTGATTGTTTCAACTGTTTTTTCATTTAACTGCACAATAAACTTAACTGCCCTTACACTTGGAATGAATGAATGAGTCTTCTTGGTTATCACAGTCTTAATGCCATGGCTCACCCATTAAGACCCCTGGGAGTAAGGTTATAATATGTAAATTAATGGCTCAATCCAATTGTCAATTAATACAAATTTGGTCATTGCATGTTGTTGAATGTCTACATCAACAGTCTTTTGCTGCAGTTTTCTCTTTTTTCCAAAGGGAAATACCCAAATAGCTCATCAGCCTTTCTATCTCAAGCAACCTTTGGGGACAAGACCTGATTGTATGTGATTTTCTCCAGGAGCACAGACATACCATCATGTCAATGGCACCTTCCTTTTAACTGATCCTGTAAAAATACTTGGGACATACATTTACTCCTCGCTGGTAGATTTGTTCCAGGATATCTATCCCTTCTCTTGCGGTATCACAATTCTCACATGCTCAAATCCCTTATATAAATGGCATGCTATCTGCATATAATCTATATATGTCATCTTAATTTTAAATCATCCCTAAATGTCATGTGAAATAATTGTTATGTGTGCCATTTAAGGATTTAAGGAATCATGACAAGAAAAAAAAATCCCTGGATATGTTTGGTACAGTTGCAGTTTTTAAAAATACTTTGATTCACTGTTGCAAAAACCATGGAAACAGCACAGATATGAACGACAGGCTATAGACATACTCAAAAGGTTAGTTCATAAGAAAAGTAGGGGCTCTTGCTGCACATGTAGTACAATGCCTTAAACGTCTTAATTATTTGGTCAACTGAGAGCTGCTTTCTCCCTGTCACTGTCCAAAGTACCTACTGATGCTCTTAGCACCCACATTAAAATGAACATCTTTTAAGCATTTTTGAGTTTTGTAGGCACTTATAAATTCTACTGTCATACTTACATCATTACTTGCAAAGTTCATCCTCTCTACAAAGGCCTTAGCAATTTTCAAATACAATAAATACTACAGGCACTCTTATTAATACCACGCTTGCTAGAGACTCCATCGATGGAGAAGCTTTAGTAACTTACTCTCATGCCTGCTTTGGTCCCTGATGGCCATTTGTTGTCTACTATCTTCTGCCTAAGACAAAACAAACAAACATAATACTCATGCTATGTCTTTAGCGGGGCTATTGCTGGCTTCATATTGGTATTTCCTACAAAGAGGTCTTCACAAATCTTTAGCACATAGCCTTCTATTTACAACTTTGACTAGGCTTTGGAATCAGTACCCTCAAGTCCCCATAGCTATCAACCTTTTGCTATAAGAGTGAGCCAAGATGCTGGGGCCTGTGACATCAGACTTGCAGGTGAGAATGGACACCTCTGTATTCAGTTCTTTGTCAGATTCTGTGTTGGATAAGTCACCTCTTTCCCAAATTCATTGTCTTCCTAGAGACCCCTTTAGGTTCAACTGAATGAAGAAAACCAGGAGTTGGAGTGTATCATGAACACACACACTCCTCTAAGAATTTGTCATCGCTTAAGCAGGATGTCCCTGAAAACGAAAAAAACTAAACCTAAAGATCAGAACAGTTAAATCTTATATTGTAGCTAATGTAGTGGGTGTCCTAATTATAAATCAAGGATGAACCAAGACCCTCCTTTTTGCTTTCAGAGTTCCAGGTATTGCTGAAGTCAAGAAATTCCTTTTCCTTTGTCTGAATATACAATACTGAGCTCTAGAACAAGACCTTATTTTTTGTAATGATGACAATTGAATGCACTCTACCCCTGAGCTGCAACCCTCAGCCATACAAGTCACCTGATGGAATCTTCACTATCCTAACAAATCTCTAATCCCAAGTTTAATTAAGGAAGCATGGGACTGTTCAAATATTTTACTTACCAAGATCAAGAATAAATTATAATACAATCTTCTACATGCTTGATCGCTGACAGCATTTAAGCCGTATGTCTCTTCTGCTTCATGCTTACAAGTGAAGAATACAAAAATAAAGCTCTCCTTTCCTTTAATGACCAACGGAGTTCCACACAAAATGCAAACTGCCAGCTGGGCACAGAAACCCTTACTCTAGTCCTACACCACAAGTCCAATACAAACAAACTCCAAGTGTTCTCCCCCTTCCCTTCTCTAGAAAATTCAGGCCAGCTTTAAAGGTTTCTGAACCACCCCCACCCAACCCCTCACTCCATCGTCCACCACCCAAAAAGGCCTCCTTGTGTTAAGCAATGAACCTCTAAATGTCTGGTTGATCAGGACATGATATCATCAGCCTTTTTTGTTTATTTGTTTTTGTTGTTTGTTTGTTTTTTCTTTTTTGAGACAGGGTTTCTCTGTAGCTTTGGAGCCTGTCCTGGAATTAGCTCTTGTAGACCAGGCTGGCCTTGAACTCACAGAGATCCACCTGCCTCCGCCTCCCAAGTGTTGGGATTAAGGGCTTGCACCACCATCGCCCGGCTCATCAGTCTTTTTATTGAAAGCAAATTTTGTATTGGAATGCATTGTGTATCTTCAAAGTGGCCCCAACAGATGACCTATCTTTGTCACTGCAACTAATGTGCGTCCTAAACTTCTGGCAACCATCCCAGGATAGAAGATGGACAGCTGTGACTCCCCTGGAAAACTGTCATGAACCAGTTTCTCAGCTAAGTTTCTGATGTGACCTCAAAGCTGCTGAATGTAAAAGCACTCCACTGTGGCTCCTCTGCAACAGCGTATCCCACAGTTTATATCACAACCACCATCCCACTGTTCTTTGTATTTTAGGACATAAAGACAAGAACCAAGGAAGCCGTGAACCCTGTGACTCAATTTTTGTAGTGTTAAATCCTAAACTGATAACATCTACAAGTAGCTCCTGCATCCAATCAGTGAGGCCTTGGCATTGTATGTGGGAGCTTGTTATTACATTGCTCTTACTGCTCTGCCACTGAGTATAAACTGAACTAATAGAACTAGCATACTTGTGTCTATGCAGCAGCTGCTATGCTGACTAAATACTGAGCATTTAGTAAATACCATGTCCTTCAACCATTTGTATCTCGGAAGCCTTCACTGAGTTATCTTATGTAGGTCTGCGGAGCCAATCTTGCACCTAAGGAAAAAAAATCTTATATGTTATGAAGCTAAGAAGTTAGGAAACTATATTAGAAATGGAAACTCTGAGAAAATAAGACCATGATTTATTAAACTATTCTCCTGAATAAAGAAAACTGTGATCCAAGATCATGGTGTGCTTATGGTGTGTCAGCTTTTTTTATTTTCTAGAAAGCAAGTAAAGTTACACTGTTGCTTTGTGTTGTTTGTTTGGGGCCTTTTGGACAGGTATTAGCTGAAACAATCACTAATACCATAACCATTTCTCAGGCACCATGAGTACCATGTTCCAGACTCTGGGAATAAGAAAAACCCCAGTTAAGAGTCTCAGAGCCAGCAGACCTTACAGTTCAACTGAATAAGGTTAATATGAGTGGGACACAACTGACCCAACAGAGCAGCGGGGTTCTGGGAACATGCTGGTATACTGTACTCAGAGATCAAGAGCCTCTCAGAAGGGTGGTTTGCAAAGGGAGGGACTATAAATACTTTCTGTGTTTTCCATGTCGGAAAACTGAAGGTTAGACCGGTAAAGTGACTTGGCAGAGGCCATGATAGTGTCTGGTTTAATCATCTTTGAGCCATAGCCTATCAGGCTCCAAAGCACTATCTTACCACTAGCACCACCTCAAGTTCCCCATGAATCTGCTTGCCTCCAAATCTGAAATATCCTCAAATCAGCTGAGCCAAATTAGCAAACAGCTTCCAGAGGAAGAGGGGCATTTTTCAGGGAGCCCTTGTAAAGCAAAGCACTAAGCAGCTTGCATGAGACTGGCCTCTAGGGGAAGAAATCATCTCCCCTTTTCCGGGAAACAGTTGATTCAAGGCAAGTGCTTGCCCTTGGGATTAGGAACACTTAACTCAGCGACAGAAGGTGCAGCTTCCCATTTCTTCATCAGGAGGAAATCATCCTTCATAGGAGCCTGAATTGCAGCTTGAACTGCCTTCCTGCTCCTTAACCCACAAGTGTCAGGACTGAACCTACCCTGTTCATAAAAGCCCACCTTCAGTTCTTCTGACCCATGCCTTCATTTCCGCAGCCTGTGAGCCCTTTCCGCAGCCTGTGAGCCCTTTCTGCAGCCTGTAAGCCCCTGCAGTCAAGAGTCCTCCCTGCTTATTTTCTTGTTTAACCTGCCTTCAAATAGAGTATTAGACATGACATGCATCACACGTGTCTACAACTAATTGATTTTGTTCCCCCAAGAAACTATTAAAATGGCATTATGTGGATTTTTATATAATAATGTCCTAGAGATCCTGTCCCTTGATTTTACATTGGTATTAATTAGAATGCTAATGGTGTCAAAGCCTCTCCTCAGCACAGCAGAACCAATCGCCATTTTCCAATAGTTATAAATAAAACCACGATTTATTAAAATGTTCTTCTGAATAAAGAAAAATATGATCCAATAGTTGTAAATAATGATTTAACTGTTACTATTTCAGTAGGCCAAAGCAAAAGAAAAACTTCAAGTCCTGATCTGTACCACGGGTGTAACTAGCCATTCCAGGGCATGTTTCCTTTTATTTCTGTGACTTTGACATCTTACACCAGAAGCAGTATCCTGGAGCCAACACTTAAAAATCATTCTATAAACTTTTCCCTCCTCACTTTTTTTCTCTCTACATTACATACTAGACTGAATTAGAAGAACTCCAACATTTCCAATGATTTTGATTAACATTTTTATTATGGAAAATGTCAAACATACAAAAGCAGAGATGAACGGATATAATGAACATCATGTGATCATCATTCAGCTTCAACAATCTTAAAGGCCAATCTTGTTTGAATATGTCCAGCGAATTTAATATCTAGATGTATTTTGAAGCAAATCCCAGACATTATATCATTTTCACTGTAAATATTTGAATGCAGATAAGAATTCTTGTTTTCAATATAACAGTATTATAATAATCAATGTGAAAATATCCAGCCAATACTCAAAATATTATAGTTCTCTGATAAATTCATTCATCTTATAGTTTGATCAAATCAGGATCCAAATAAAATACATGCAAGTACTGATCACTCTCTGAAGCCTTTTTCAATCCACAGGTTCAACCTCTACCCTTTCACCCTTGTGACTTATATATTGAAAAACTGGATCATCTTCTCCTGTGTTTTCTTGAAGTCAGGATTCTATGACTCTCATCTGTTTGATATACAGTAAACTGTTTCTCTATCTCCTGTATTTTCCATAGAGGAGAAATTATGTCTATAGGCACAGATAAATTTAGGTTCAAAATTTTGGCAAATGTAGGAGGTACATAATGTCTGGGATAACACAGACATATGCATAAGAATTTTTGCTACTATCTCACAGCTGCCTTGAAATAGTTATGTGACACCTGATATACAAAAGCCACATATATGCTAGAGATTAGAAGAGGGATGTTTTACCATTTACTATCATTACAAAATATTAAACAATATTCAGTGATGCCTACCATAAATCAAGTAATGTATGCTAGATATAAAAAGACTAAGAAAGCAAGTTCGTTGCATTCAAGGTCATATCTGATGGGGAAATACAGACAAAAGCACAAAAAGGCCACAGGTCCCAAATAGAATTCTGTACAGATACAGTGGTAGTGCAACAACCTGAAGAATAGCCATTGTTAATAACAGGAAAGAAGTGTCCAAAAGCATAGGGTGAGCTGTGTCCTTGGGGATGTCAAAGAGCTCACCTGTGCTTCACAATTCCATTCATCATTGGGTTCACATACTTGATTCTTTCAAAGTAAATCTGAACAACATTTATTCCATTCACCTAAAAAAAGATAATCTGATTAATAAGGTTTTAGTGGTTTGTCCATTCCTGTACCGTCTAGACAACAAATATTTACTGAGGATTTAGTATGGTTCATCAACCCTTTCCACAGGAAAAGCCTGCAGTGAATTATCGGTGTAGTTCCACTGTGAGTTATCCAGGATAGTTCCAGTTGTAAGCACAGGTGAGAGCCTAAAGAAATCAATTCTCCCAGGTATTTTACAACGCTTAAAAAGGAAAATCAGGAATTCACTGGTAGTAGACATTTCTAGTATGAGTGTCAATGAGAAATGTCTCCGAATTTTAGCCTGTCTTGAGGCCCTGGAGTTATGCAGGATTCAGGTTGGGTCCTAGTCCTCAAAGAGTTCATATTCTATCAGGAAAACAGTTAGTTAGGAACATAACTACAATAGGTGCTTCCACAAAAAAGATCTCTGAGAACAACAACAACAACAAAAAACTTGGCTAGCTGTTGGTATTACATACGTTCTAAGCATCTTCTCCTTCCTTCCCAGCTAACAACTACTAAGGGAGACATTGTTTTCTTAGAAAGGAGCACCCAGAAAGGGAAGTGAGGAAAGAAGCAACTCCAGATCCAGAGCCTGTTGGACCATGTGTCCCAGAAGCACTGCTACCGATGCTGACTAGTATTTTACAAGCTGCCTGTTCTTCTTACACACTTCCTCTTTTACTGATGCTTCTAAAGAAAGCTTTACAATTCTTTCCAAGGAACCCATACCAAGGAATTATTAGTAGCCATGTTTCAGCCCTTCTAGCAAAGACAATCTGAACGACAAAACATGGGTTTCTAATACATCTTATGCCTGCATCAACCATATCAAAATTACTTTGACTTCAGCATGATTTCAAGCTTTTTGAAGGTTAAACATAGGCACTTGTCCAGTGGAGGGAAAATCAGCCCTTTAAGACTACATGTTGAAAATAAATTTATGCTATCTTATGTAAAAGTCACTTTCATCAGTACACTGGATTTGGGGAAAATGGAATGAACTATAAAATTCAGCATATATCTTCAGTGTACTTGGCATGTAAAATGCGTAGGCACTAAGTAACCATCCCAGGGAGAAAATCACACCTGTTTGGCAGACTTTTGGAGACTATGAGATAGAGAAAGGATTTCCTTTCTTTCTGTGTCGGCTGTTTTATCTGAATTTCCTGAAATGAGTCTATTAAAAAGGCAAGATTATTTGGAGGCTTTCATTTATTTGTTTTCTAGAATGAACCCCAGAAAGGGTATTTAGCTGTATAAATTTGAGTTTAAAGAGTGATAACAGTTTTTGCTTGCAATATGGAAATGGAAAGCACTGGAAGTTTTGAAATTGCATAAACAATCTCTGTGGATCTCAGAGAAAATCTCAGCAAACTGTACTGCTCAATCCAAATGCTGTTAAATGAAACAAAGTATGATTACAGAACAAGACTGAAATTTGCTTAAATTAACAGTCTCCTCAAATTAGTCAAATAGAGTTCAAATGTCAAAATATAATACTGTGTAGTTAAACCCCCAACATATACCTGGCATTTATAGATGAAAGGTATTTTTATGTATACAATACAAAAATAAAGCAATAATTCAGTTTCTGTAGGATTGGTATATATTCTTAACTGAGGTTACTGAGAATATCTATTTAGTGATTTAGATTACTCAGTAATTAGTGAAAATCATTCAATAATTCAGCATTATTTAGGATATCAAATTACATGCTTGGTTTATAAAAGCTATAATTTTGGTAAACAGGTTTGTACTCATTTCTTTGCCTATCAACTTTGCTTACTACACGTATTTTACTTAGATGGATTTATGTAACAGAACCAAGGGGGGGGGAAGGATGATATTCAATTCTATGTGTACCAAATTTTAGAAAGGTAACCTACAGAATAAAATGCTTAGTGTCACCGTTCATGTATATTTATTACAGGTTTGTGGAATACATTTAGAACGTTGGTAGAAATATACCCTCCAGTCATGTCCACTGTGAAGTCTGTGAATGAGAAAACAAGGGGAAAAAACACAAAAAGATGCCCCCCCGTTCCCCCTCCCCCGCCAGCTGGTAGGACTCTAAAGGCCTCCACTAAGAAACAAACCACAAGGCTGACATCAAAAGCACGCACGCACACTCACGCACAACACATGTAAAGGGTGTTTAAAGAAAAAAAAATGACCCAAACAAAAACA
>PVIU01017241.1:0-42525 GCA_004026605.1 Ondatra zibethicus
ACACACACACACACACACACACACTTATTTTAAAAAGTTTGGGCTAGAAAGATGGCTCAATGGATAAAGATGGGGCTGGAGAGATGGCTCAGTGGTTAAGAGTTTGCTTCCCAGAATGAACATCAGGCAGTTCACAGTAGTCTGTAACTTCAGTTCTAGGGAATCCAACATGCTCTCCTGGTTCCCTCAAGTACCAATACATACATGGCATCCAAACAGAGAGAAACATATCACATGTACATGAATTAAAAATATGTCTTGCCGAAAACAGTATGGAAATTCTTCCCAAACTTACAAATGAGATTGCTTTATGACCCACATGTTTTACTTTTAGGTATATATCTAAAACAATCAAAAGCAGGATGTTTAAGAGATATTTGTGCATCCATGTTTACTCTAACATGATCCACAGTTGCCAACCAAAACCCACGTGTTCATCATGGTATATTCTCATAGTGTAATATTCCTTTAAATGGGAAGAAACTCTAACATGTGCTCACACATGGATAAATCTTGAAAATATTAGAACATTATGGTAGCTGAAGTCAGTCACTAAAAGATGAATACTCAGTGGCTTCACAGAGTATATGAGGTACCTAAAGTTGTCAGATTCATAAGAAACCAAAATAGAAAGGTGTTGTCAAGGCCCACAGGACGAAAGAGCAAGGAGTTGTTTAATAGGCATTATTCATAAACAAAACAAAAAACAACAACTAGAACAAAACAAATAAACAAAAACCATGTTTAGTAGGTCTGAAGAGAATGCTCACTGTTCTTGCATGTTTGAGTTCCAGCACCTACACAACCACCTATATCTTCAGTTTCAGAGAATCTGAGATGCCTCTAGGTCTCTGCAAAAATCTACAGGCATGTGGTACACATAAACTCATGCAGGCACATATAAATATATAATTAAGCAAGTAAGTATCTTAGGGTTTCTGTTGCTGTGAACAGACACCATGACCTTGGCAATTCTTATAAGGAAATATTGAATTGGGGGTGACTTACAGTTCAGAGGTCTAGTTCATTAACATCATGGCAGGAAGCATGACAGCACACAGGCAGACATGGTGCTGGAGAAGAAGTTGAAATTTCTACATCCAGAGATGTAGGTATCAGGAAGAGAGAGGCACTAGGCCTGCCTTGAGCATCTGAAACCGCAAACCCCCAGTGACACACTTCCTCCAACAAAGCCACACCTACTCCAACAAGGATACACCTCCTAAAAGTGCTGCTTTCTGAGAATCTATGGGGGCCATTTTTTATTCAAACTATCACACTAAGTAAGTAAGTAAATATCTTTAAAAACATGTTTAATGACTTCAAATGTACATCTTTGATAATTTGTACTGTGGTTTGAGAGTAAAATGTCCATCACTGCCTTACCTGTTTGAATACTTGAATCCCAGCTAGTGGTATGGAACCTTTAGAAAATGGAAGCTCACTGGAGAAAGTGCATTGCTGGCTTTACAGCCCAGACCCATTTCCTCTTCACTCTCTGTGGGAGCGACCAGCCTCCTGCTCTGGCCACCACGCCTTTCTGTCTGCTGTCTTGTGTTCTCCAACATGGTGAACTCTATCCCTTAGGAAGTATAGAGCAAATTTACTTCTTCTCCTAAAAGTTGATTTTTGTTAAATATATTTATGTATTTATTTTACATCCAGGACACAGTTTCCCCTCCCTCTTCTCTTCCCAGTCCATCTCCCCACCACCTCCCCCCTGTTTCCATCCCTCAATCCATTCCTCCTCCACTTCTATTTAGGAAATGGCAGGCCTCCCAGGGCTATAAACCAAATATGGCAGAACAGGTTATAATAAGACTAGGCACATCCCTTCATATTAAGGCTGCATAGGGTAACCCAGTAGGAGGAAAAGGGTCCCAAAATCAGATAAAAGAGTCAGAGACAGCCCCTGCTTCCACTGTTAGTACCACAGGAACCCAAGTACAGTACCACAACATATATGCAGAGGATGTAGGTCAGACCTATACAGGTCCCTGATTGTTGGTTCAGTCTCTGTGAGCCCCTATGGGCCCTGGTTAGTTGATTTTATGAACTTTTTTTGTGATGTCATTGATCCCTCTACTTCTTATAATCCTTTTTTTTCACTCTCTTCTGAAGGATTCCTTGAGCACTGCCTAACATTTGGCTTTGGGTCTACATCAGTTTCCATCAGTTGCTGGATGAGGCCTCTCTGATGACAATTGGGCTACGTACCAGTCTGGTCACAGGAAACAGTCAGTTCAGGCTACATATCCGCTATTGCTAGGAATTTAAACTTGGATCTTCTTTGTAGATTCCTGGGTATTTTATAACTGGGTATTTTATATCAGCAACAGAAAAGAAACCAAGACAATCTGAACTTAATTTTAAAGGCCAATTAAACTGTGTAGTGCATTGTGTGCTACTACAATGCCGCAGAGTAGTATAATTCCAATCTGTTATTCTGTTTCTTGTGGTTTTTGACACACATGCAAAGGACAAGGCAATGTGAAGGCAGAGCAGAGATATTTGAAGGTGCTGGTGTTAAATGATGAATTCATTCAGGTTCAATGAATAACTGGACAGTCCCTGGGAGTTGAAAGATGCAAATACAAGATACTGTTCTACAACTTTGAGAGGGAGCACAGCACTGCTTTTATTGTGGCTTGACACTAATTTCAGACTACTGCCTTCCAGGGTGGTGAAAGACTATGTGCATGTTCTATTTTAACCCACCAGGTTTGTGATCATTTATTATAATAGACACAGGGTAGAAATAACATCTATTTTTTTCTCTGCATCTCTCAGATTTGTAGTTTGACATATGTTATTAATTTTAAGAAATCTCAGCCATCACTATCTTTAAAAATTTCTCTAAGTTCTTTTCTTTCTTTTCCTTGTGGAATTTCATTACAGATTTATTAACCATTTACTGCTGCCATTTACTCTTGCATCTGCCGTTTTGCTTGCTATCTTTTTCAGTTTTATTTTATGTTTCACTTAAAACCTATTATCAAGATCACTAATTTCTCTTTGCCTGCTTTGGGTATAATTAGTAAGCACTTCAAAGACCATCTTCATCCCAGTTACTTTGTTTTCTTTTTATTTGCTCTTTTAAAATGTTTTTATATTGCCAGTGTGTGTGCATGATGCATGGGTGTAGGGGACTGCCCGTGTCATGGCATGTGTATAGAGGTTAGAGTTCCACTTTGTGGAGTCAGTGTTCTTTTTGTACCTTTACAAGGATGCTGGAGCTCAAATTCAGGTTGACTTGTACCACAAGCACCTTTGCCCACTGAAGTATCTCATTGGCCTTTATTCACCCTTATCTCAAGAGAAGTAATTCTTTTTTTTATAAGCATTGTAAAGATAAAATTCGTATTGGATTAATACAATTAATCCAACAATTAACACTTTATTTTCCCATTAATACATAAGAATACCCGACAAAAGCAACTTACAGGAGAGAGAATCCATTATAGAAGGGAAGGCATGGAGGTAGGGGTAGTTTCCCAGCTGTGACAGCCATGAGTGTCATGCAGCAGACAAGAAGCAGAGAGTTGGAGCAGAAGTGGAACTTACTTATAACTCTTCAGGCCTGTACAGAAATTGCTGGGCCCTCCAGCCAGGCCCCATGCTCAAAAGGTTCTACAGCCCACTGCCCTGCAAAAAAAAACATCCATCTTCATAAGCTTGTGGTGGAGACTTCACATTCAAATCATAACATTTACCACCTGTCTCCAACAGCCTCATGACAAGGCAGCCAGCTCTTCAAAAGTCCCTATATATTTAGTTTCAATACCGTTTAAAAGTCCAGCATCTTTTCTGGGACTCGAGGTAATTTCTTAACTGTGAGTCCTGGGTAAATAAAAGTCAAATCCCATACTTCCAATATACAGGGGAGACATTCTAATCTGAAAAGGAAGAATTGGGGCATAGCAAGAGAAAAATTAGACCAGAAAAAGACCAAAACCCAGCATGGCAGATGCCAAACCATGCAGCTCTATGTCTGGCAGGCATCTGGAGCTTGTGGAGGAAACATCTGACCTTCAGTGGGCTTGAGTAGCCCTATTCATGTTGCCTTGAAACCTACAATCGGTTGACTTCTTTCCATTCCTACAGCTTTCTTTGGCAGAGGCTCTATATTTCTAGTGTCTCCAATATCTTGGGGTCTTCACTGCAACTTAGGTGTCACCTGCACACCTTCATAAAACAGCATCTTGAAGGTCAGTCTTCTGACCTGAGACACTTCCTTAAAACTTTGCACATGCCTCTGTGACTCTAGCCCTTCCATTCTCCATGCCCACAAAGCCAGCACCACATAGAGGATACAAAGCTCTCCTGCCAGCTTGAGATGTACCCTGGCTCCCTCCACCACAGCTGCAGGGGACTGGGAGTGCTATCTGCCAGGAGGAGCTGGAGGAAACATTTTCCTGGACAGTTCTGTATGAGAAGAGCACTCTGAAGGCTCTCTCGTCTCAGTTTCCCTGTGTATAAATGAAACTTTTCAAATTCACCCACATTTTCATAACCTAGAGTCTTCAGTGGGTGAGGTCATACTTACCTCTAGGCACATTTTTAGCTTTGGAGCAAATTGCCTAGCTTCTCTTTGATGGCACCAATCAAATAATTACAGCCCTTTGTCTGCACTCACTCTGTCCTCATCTTTTGCAAGGGTTCATGGCTCTGTTCCTCATCAAATGCCACATTTTTCACGCCTTTTTGATTCAGCCTCTACTCTCTGTTACTATAAATCTGATTAACAGTACCAAGTCTGATTGCTCTGCTATCTTGAAGTGTTCTCCACCAAACAACGTAGCCAACCACTTATAAATTGAGTACCATTTGGACATTTAGGACACAAGCAGAACATAAGCAGATTCCTTGCCAGGATATACTATGGATGGCAGCCATATGACAGTCTTTACTGTCCTGTTTCAGAAACCTTCTGCATGTTCCACTAGCATGGCCCGGTAAGCCCTGCTCACAGCATTCCAAGGGTGCCCTGCAGCTACACAACCTCACCCACTTTGTCTCACAAACCAGTCCTGAAGACTTACATATCACATGGTCAGGTGACCTCACACTTCAGTTGCAGGGTTTTTTATTCTTATTTATCATACATCCCTCCCTCTACCTCATCCCAGACCACCCCCATATCACCCTCCAACTCATGTCCTCTTCCTGCATTTTTTTATAGCCCACCAACTCCAATTTAGTTACCCATATACTCATAGGTGTGGGAAAATCCGCTGGAGCATGGTTAATCCCAAATCCCAAAGAAAAGTGACTCTCTGTCACCCAACAGCCACCAACTGCCAATAGATCCTCAAAGGTGGAGCTGTTGAACTTCTCTCCATCCACTCATTCTGGAATATTGATCCAATTTCCATTTTCTGAATCACATTTCTCTTTGTTGTGACATAATACATAGTATAAACTATTTAAGAGAGGAAAGATGTCTCCTCACAATATGCAAAGCAATATAGTCCATTCATTATGACAGGGAAAGCACTGGGGTAGGATGAGCCTGTAGCTATGTTCACTGCTAGTATTACATATTTTTTCCACCTACCATTTCCATTAGTTTTTCTACTAAAGTCAACTATGAGACTATTGAGGCTTTCTCCTGTCAATTTGGGAGGGTGAGCAGGAGGATCATGAGTTCAAGAATAGCCTCAGCTTCATAGTGAATATATGTAAATAATGTTTTCTATTTATATGTTTATATAAATATCTTTTTATATCTTTACATATATGTAAAGATATCAAAGTAAATTGTATTTTTTTAATGTGTCTGTCATATGCTGTTGTTTTGGGGGTGCTGGAATCAGAATCTAGTGCCTCAACATATGCTAGGCAAACACTATCATTGAGCTACTTCTTGGCCCTTTCTTTTCAATTGATCACTGTATTTTCCCTGTTACTTCCTAATTTGTTCATAATTGAGACTGCATCTGATTTTTGTTGTTGTTTGCCTTTTGAAGTGCCTCTGAATGATTGAAAATGAGATATATTAATGCAATCTAATAGTAGATATGAAGACAAAATTATCTTCTGCTTGAAGGTGAGCATGCCTTTCCTTCTGCTTTGCCTACAGCCTGAGAGATGACAGAAATGTAATAATGAGATGGGCTTCTCAGACTGAAGCTTCCTTTCCACTGAGTTTGGCTCTCTTCTTTACCACATATTTATGGTCTCTTTCTTAGTTGCCCCAGTTCTATTAACGTCTGAGTTTTCTGTGGTAACTGTTAGTGTGGTGATGGCAGAGATATGAAAATGAAAATGTTACAGCACTCTATCAACACCCAGCAGGCATTATGAAACCAGGCCAGAGGACTCAGCCTTTAGAAGTACTTCAGTCCACTTTGACACAATCCCAGGGACAGATCGGTTTCAGTTCCTTTCTCTCATTGAGTTCTGTTTTCTACCACCAGGTTGCAGTTTTGTATATTAAAGAGAGAAAGGCTTTTGTTTGTGGTGGGAGGTAGCATGGCCTAGTTTCTGTCTAATTCATGGTAAACACCATGAGCAAAAGCAACTTGGGGAAGGGTTTATTTCGGCTTACACTTCCACATCACACCTCATTGCTGAGGGAAGTCATGTTAAGGACCTAGAGGGAGGGAGTGAAGCAGAGACCATGGAGGGATGCTGCTTACTAGCTTACTCCTAGGCTCATGTTCAGATCCCTTTACTATACTTCCCAGGAACCCCTGCCCAAGGGGGGTACCTCCCATAGTGGCCTGGGCTACAGAGTTTAACACAACTTTTTGCTGCTTACTGGTGGGGTGCTGCAGAGAAAATTTCCTCACTCAGCAGCCACAACAGTAAAAAAGCCGGCGGCAGTTAACCTCTGTCTCTTGCAGGAGACAGAGAATTTGAATGGTGTTTTGTGAGTAAAGTGCTACAGCTTGTTTGATGGCAATGTGGACTGCTGCCTGACTGGAACTGTGCACGGCTCAGGGGCACCAACTGGCTCTGAAGCAGGAGCAGCTCCGCCATGCTGAACTGTGCTGATCTCAGGCAGTAACTATCATAATTATCATAATAACAGCACAGTTAAGGTTTAGACTGGGCAGGAAACAGGCGGTACTGTATTACCACTACATGGCACAACTTAGGTTTTTAAGAAGTGCTTAGCATTTTAGGAAGTGCTCCTGGATAGTAAAGAATTACAGATTCACAATAGGACAGATTCAGACATGAAAGACCTCTAAATGGGTCACACTGTTAAATAAAGGTATGTAGTAGGCTTAAAAGAGAAAAGAAATAGAGTATAGAGAGATGCTTTAAAAAAAGGGTAAAGTCTTTAAAGTGACAGAGTACAGATAGTTATAGATTAAGAGAAATAAAAATAAGCCATGTAAAAATGGAAAATTCACAGAATGTCTGGATTATGTATTTTATTGTGTTTTCTTTAAATTTTTTACTGTAAAGGAGCTAAGTACAGAGAGACTTTTCATTGTATGGGCTGCCAAGCTAAACCAGCATGTATATTATTATAAAGGTATAATGACTTCAGAATTTGGGTCTAAGGATATGATGCTTTGGAAAAGAGGTTCTTCTTTCATTTTCACAGAGGATGAGAACCTGTGGATTGCTTCCAGACCAATAATATGGTTTCATAGACCATGTCCTCCTGAAAGGTCACTGTGAACACCTTCAGAAAATTACCTCACTCACTGCCATATGAGATGAACCTGGCACACAGGATACACCATGAAAGACCTGATTGACAGCACCCCCATACATCAGGAAGAAGTTTGGAGAGAAATAACTGTGCCCATATTCCCAAATATTGTTTATAAATGTTCTTTTACATTTAAAGGGGGATATGATATAGATATGAATAATTTGCATTGGTATAAATTTTTGATTTATTGATACAAGTTTAAGGTCAATTTTATTATATATATGTATTTCTGATCTTGATTAAGGTATTGTGATTGTGTAGTTCATTTAAAAATGTAATGTATAATTAAGAAATATAGGTTAATAGATAATCTCTATAATAGTTAAGTTTGTAGTCATGTTAGTTAGATTTTCTAGATGTGCATAGATATGTTTCAGATAGGCATTCTTCATATCTTTCAAAGACTCAGAATATGGCATTTAATGTTTTAATAACTTAGGACTTAGGTAATATTTTATCCTTCTGGAGTCTTTGATGGAGTTGAAGAATAGATGGATAGTTATAATTATAGTTTTCCTTAGTTATTATAAAAGATAAAGTAGATATAAATATGGTAACTGTAGTTCTTGCTTGATAACTGTTTTGTTATATGTAATTTTGCTATGTTAAAATGAAAGCCTTTCTTTTTTGTTTAAACAGAAAAAGGGAAAATGGTATAAGAGGTCCTTTTGTATTTCTGTTGCTTTCATTGGTTGAATAAAGAGACTGCCTTGGCCTTTTGATAGGGCAGTCCTTAGGTGGGCAGAGTAGACAGAACAGAATTCTGGGAAGAAGGACAGACAGGCAGCCGCCATGGTTCTCCTGCCCGAGACAGACACTGGTTAGGAATCTTTCCCGGTAAGCCACAACCTCGTGGTGACATACAGATTATTAGAAATGGGTTAAACAAATATGTAAGAGTTAGCAAAGAAGAGGTTAGAACTAATGGGCCAGGCAGTGTTTTAAATGAATACAATTTCTGTGTAATTATTTTGGGACTTAAGAGGGGCGGTGGGACAAAAGGCAGGCTCACTCCTCTTACTACACCTTTTAATACAGTTACTTGTGCTGTGGTGACTGCCAACTATAAAATTATTTTCATTGTTACTTCATAACTGTCATTTTGCTACTGTTATGAATGGTAATGAAAATATCTGATATGCAGGATATCTGATGTGTGTGTGACCCACAGGTTGAGAACCACTGATTTATGATAAGTTGCTGTGGTTTGAGTGAGAACAGCCCCCATAGGTTCATATACTTGAATGCTTTGCTCCTAGTTGGTGGAACTGTTTTGGGAAATTGTGGCCTTGTTAGAGGAGGTGTGCCACTAGGTGTGGGCTTTGAGGCTTTCAAATTCTCTTCTTTCAACGTTCACATCAGACATATAAGCTCTCTGCTACTGCCTGCCTGCTACCATTCCTGACATAAAGATAATGGACTATTCCTCTGAAACTGTAAGCAAGGCCCAATTCAATATTTTCTTTTTTGAATTGCCTTGGCCGTGGTGTCTCTTGACAGCAATAGAAGAGTAACTAAGATTTAAGTCTTTGGTATTAATTTATTGTGTTTCACAATGTGTTCTCTTCAGGAAACAGACTTCCATATGGAAATTAGCATGCAAGGTTTGTTTGTTTAGTTGTAGACAGGGTCTCATGTATTCCAGGTTGGGCTTTAATTCACTTTGTAGCCAAGGATGACCTTGAACTCCTGATCCTTTGGTGTGGTAGAATTACGTGTGTTTGCCACCACCTGGTGTTTAAGGCAGAGCTTCATGCATACTATACAGGTACTCTAGCAACTGAGTTTCATCCCTAGACCCAGAAGGTTTTCTTGTTAACACATTAACTAAGTCATGATTTTTGCATATATGTGTTGTATGCATATGTATGTATTTGTGGATACACAGCATATGTGCAGGTCCATCAGTACATGTAGGTCAGAGGGTGACATAAGGTATCTTCTTCAATCACTATTCAGATTACTTTTTGAGACATGATCTCTTATTGAACTTGAAATTCACTGACTGGGCAAGACTAGATGGTCAGGTCGTCCCAGAGATCCTCTGGCTTCTACTTCCCCTCTATGAGGATTACAGGCACGGGCCACAATGCCTGCCTTTTTGTGTGGATGCTAGAGTTCCAAACTGAGGTCGATATGCTTGTGTGGTAGACACTTTTTCTACTGAATGAGCCATGGCTCCAGGCTTTCAAGAATCTTGTTTGTTTGTGTGTTTTTAATCAAAACCTCTGGAAAGAGAAGATTAAGAAGATGTAGAGCTGTGCAAGAGAAAAAGCTTGCCTGCCATAAACATGTGTGCTTCCATTTTATTTATTTTCATGTGCTTATTTTAAAAATTATTTTATACAATATGTTTTGATCATGTTTTTCTCTCTCCCAAACTCCCCCATTATCCTCTCTGCCTCTTTGTCACAGACTCTTAACAATGAATCAAGTTATGCCATGAAAAGCTCTAGGACAGAAATGTCACTGAAGAAATGTCTCTTGTGCATTGAGAAGAAATGTTTACATTTCCTCCTTGGATATGAAATGATTTTGTTCTCAAAGCAGCTAAGGATAGTATATAAAGAGAACAGACAGCTAAGGATTCCTATCTAGTAGCAACTGGAAGAATAAGTCCTTAAGGGCATCTGAGTTATCCATCAGCTTCCCCTCCATCATGTCAAAGAAAATAGCTTCTTTGTTTGCTTACTGGTGACTTAGTCTATGGGTTTTCATGTGCTAGATAAGCACTGTACCGCTGAACTGAAACTCGAGCCTTCTTTGCTTTTTTTTTTTTTTTTTATTTTGAGGCACGGTCTTGCTATGCTACTTTGGCTGACCTTGAACTTATTCTGTCTCACAGGTAGGTCCCTCAGCTTCAGCCTGCTGAGCATCTGAGATTACAATCCTGTGATACCTGGCCAGGTGATAAGTATATTTTAATGTTGTTCAAGGAAAGTCATATGTAACTTCTGTAATTAGTTTTATCGTCTGCAAAGTAATTAAAATATCTACCCAACAAAGTTATTATGAGAAATAAATGAGTAAAATACTTATTCTGAGAGGAGTGTCTGATTATACACAAAACACTAAATGCCCGTTAGCTTTTAATTCGTATCATTGTTATTTTTGATTGGAACCAATAGTGTCTATTTCTCAACACTGAAGCAACCTGTAGAAATTTATTTCACTAAAAATAAAGATTTCTTAGGAGCTAGTGATAATCTTAGGGAGCAAGGGCACTTCCCCCAAAGCCTGACAAGCAGAGTTCATTCCTCACAACCCGCACTGTAGAAGGAGAGGAATGATTCCTGAAAATCTGTCCTCTGACCTCCCTGCGCAAGCTTTGGTACATATATTTGCACATACACCAAAAACAAATTCTCATAAAAATAATTAACAATAAAAACATTTCTAATTTTATGTAAGTCATGCTGTGTTACTGACCACTAATATTTTTTTATTTTGTGGATTATTAGCTCATATCTTTAACTACTTAGTGTTAATAGATAATTTTTAATGGATTCCTGAAATTTAAAACAATATTGAGGATATTCATCATTTATCAGCACGTAAGTCATATTTTTAGTTTGATATTTATCTTTTAGCTTACTTAAAGAAGAATATTATGTTTACTATATTTGACATTGTAAGCCTAATTACTGGACTAATACCAGAATTATACTAATGATGAAAATGATTGCAAACATATTTTTAGAGATAACTGACCCCTGTTGAATATTTAGCACATTAACGTGATAGGAAGCATTAGTTCATTCATGCATTACCTTAATCTTAATTGAGAGATCTAGTAGCATATTACCAAAATGGTGAAGTGTAGCAGTACTTCTATAACCTGTGACTACTACAAAATGGGAAGCAACATACCCATAGTAGAATTGTCTGAGAGAGTGTACCTGAATGCATGTTCATTCTCACCATAAATAGTCCAGGGAAGATTGAGTGTGTCTCTTCAATAGACAAGAGAACTGAGGGATAGTGAGATTAAATAAATTATTCTAAGTGCTAAATTGTAGAGCATAGATCGAAATTCAGGTCTGATAGTAATTAAAGCCAGCATTTCCCAGGATGTGTTCTCTGAAGCATTATCAGATGACATAGTACCTGCATAGGTGTGTTATGTGTCCCGCTCTCCCCCTTTCTTCCTCTCCATAAACACAAACACAAACACACACACACACACACACACGCACATGCACGCACGCACGCACGCACACACACACACACACACGCACGCACACACACACACGCACACACACACACACACACACACACACACACACACACACACACACACTCTATGGCGGTTTGAATGAGGTGTCCTCCATGGTCTCGAGCTTTTGCTCTTGGGGAGGATTATTGGAATGGATGGTTTTGTTGGAAGAAATGTGTCAATGGGGGTGAGCTTTCAGGTCCCCCCCCCAGTAGCATTTAGTTATGATATATATCACAGCAATAGAAACTGTAATTGTATTATACTAGCAAATCTCTCAACAAGAGGGCATAATCAATACCTAGCTCTCCAGGAATAATTATCAGTAAAAATAAACATACACACACATGCACAGTGTGGGGGATTCAAATTAGCTAGCTATTCAAAGTATGAAAGGAAAATTATTGTACTAGATAACAAAATAGTAGTATTTAATAATTTGGAAAAATAGACAGATATAAATAAGATAAAAATCTGACGGGGTAAATGTAAAATCCCTCAGCATAGTTTAAATAGAAATCAATGGGGTGAGTACAATTTAGGAAGAAGATTGATTTCACAGTAGTTTATGTGAGGAAGCCTAGGGAATTTAATTGATTATAAACCCAATAGTAAAACAATTGAAATACCTTCAATAAACAAGGGAATTATCATCTTAAACCTGTACTAGAACACTGAAGTAAGTTAGAAGTTGGGGAGGCGTACCAGAATAAGATATTCTTTCCAGTAAGTAGAGATCACAGAGAAAAGAGAAGGTAACCTGGACAGAAATATTTCAGGAAGAGAAACAGCAAGGTCTAGAAGCATCCAAGGAAAACATGGATCGCAGTGCCAGGATATTTTTAGGTGGTAACTGTACTGAATGGGAGGCTAAACTAGGGGCATTTACAGCCCTTTCCAATTTGGAAATTTTTAACGGGCTTCTAAACTTAACCTGTGCCCTCATGGTTTGTTAAAATATAAAAGACAGATTTCACCAAATCCTTACACTGACTACCAATCTGGCAGCGAAATGTTCTTAATTTTCTTTCTCACTCTCTCTCCCCTTGGTTCTACAAGCAGTATGCATGACTTGTGCCTCCTCCAGGAAGACACAGAATTCAGTGTTTATGTTCTTCTCATTGTGTGTGCTGACTTCACCCAGGAAAGCCTGGGAAGAACCAGGAAATGTCTTAGCCAGCATCTGACCCACAAGCCTGATAAAAGCTTTGCTTATGGTGGGGGATAGGATATCTGAAGGTAGAGAGATATCATCAAGAGCAATAACTTTCTTGTTCTGGCACTCCTCCTCCAGGACGAGGCAGGTCTGAGCTTGATGGAACAGCTATGCGCAAATGCCAAGGCTGGGGCGATAACTATAGAAACCTTCTCATGCTGCTTGAGTGAGGGCCAAGCCTCGGCCCTGCCAGAGAGGAGGGCGTGAAGCTTCATACCTGGTACTGGCAAAGCAAGTTGGCTTTTGCAGCCAGGGTGTGCCATCAAAAGTGTGGCAGAGTGCTTCGTCTCCATTTCCTGCTAGTGGGCACCTCCAATGCCCACAGTGCCCACTTGCCATCTCCTAGCTCACATGGTCTTTTTGTTGCTAAGCAGGCTGAACAAAAACTGGTGGCTTTGTCAGGGAGACTCAATTTTACTCGCCATTCTAGTTACCTCCTGTTTCCATGAACCATCTTCCTACCCCATCTCGGACTCCTCATTTTCCCAGCCACTGGATTGGATTCATTTTTTTTAGGATTCCAGATTTAGAACATGATTAATCTGAACCCTGAAAGTCCACGATTCAGGCATGTGCACAAAAAGCAACCTGGCTTTCCATCTTTTGGCTTTGGGTGAGGATAGATTTATTTTGGCTGAAGTGTCCATTGGTAAATGGTAGTTAGATTATCTATCTATACTTGGAGTCCTAATAACTTGCACAAGAACCTCAGGACATGTCACCTTAGTCCTGACTGAAACACCAAGCAAGACAGTTGAAGACAAGGAGAGAAGGGAAGACAGGACTGACATGGGGGCGACAGCCATAACAGAGGAAGAGTGAGGTGTGTGTGAAATGGCTTTATTTTAATGGAAATATGGTGTCATCCAAAAGCAGCTTCTTTTCTGGAACTTTTGCTTTATCCGATAGGAAAGCAAAGGTACAGTTTTATGTAATGATAAAACAGGAAAAGCAGAACAGTGACCCTGTGAAAATTATAGCATTAAAAGTAATAAGTCTGCCGTTGGCAATAAACCACACAGATGCCGTGTCATGCTGTCTTACAAAGGTGATGTTTCTGCAGCTATTCCTGTATTCCCTCTCCTGCTCTGAATGCATTTTCCACATCATGTTTTCACAAAGAGTTTTTCTAAAGTTTAAGCAGTTCTGAGGCTTTTTCCCTTCAAAACCAAGTCAAGTTCCTCTTCCCTAAGCAAGCCCCAGGTTCTGGGTATATGCTCTGTGTTAGTTACTGTTCTGTTGTTGTGAAGAGACACAGTGACCAAGGCAACTAATGGAAGAAGGCATTTAATTTGGGACTGGTGGCTTGCTTACAGTTTCAGAGGGTGAACCCATGAACACCATAGAGGAGAGCATGGTATCAGGCAGTCAGGCATGATGCTGGAGAAATACCTGAAAGTCTACATTTGGTCCACAAAAAGGAGTCAGCCAGCCAGGGAGAGACAGCGTGACAGAGGCAGAGAGAGACAGAAAGATAGGGAGAGATACAAAGAGAGACAGAGAAAGAGAAACAGAGAGACAGAGCCCTAGATTTTCTACAAGTCACCTACAATGACCTAACTTTCTTTCAGTAGGTCCTACCTGTTAAAGCTCCCAACAGTGTCTAGTAGTGCCATAGCCTGGCGCTAAAGCCTTTTTCACATTAATCTTTGGGACACATATATGATCCAAACCACAGAAGGGCATATAAAGTAGTTAGCATAGGAAATATGAGAAACTGTTCAGAGTAAAGCGTATTTCAGGAGGAGAATATCATGACAGTCTTAACGAACCCCCTTTCAATATTACTTTGCTTGCTTAATAAAGACAAGATGGGGGCAGAATGGCTAAGAGACAGATTTCATTGACTGTTTTTGTTTTTGTTGTGTAGATTTTTAGGATCTTTTATCTTCACCTCATACTAATTAAGCTTCCTGTAGTATGATGGGATTACATGGTGTCTGGGCTGCTTGCAAAACACTTTCTCCTCTTAAGATAAGACCCAGCGGAAGTGACTAAATGCACTCAGCATGTAAGTATTTCCCACTTTATAATAGATCTGCTTGAGGGAGATCTGTGCCTTCAGACAATACAATTAGCCATGATATCTACCAATGCATTGACTAATAGAATTATTATGGGGAAACATTTCTGAATATTTCTATATTTTAATATTTTCATATGATAAGAAGCTTTTCACACTTCCATCATTCTTATTATCACAACCTTTTAAAGCATTCTACGTTCACTTACTGAATTCCATAGTTATTGATTCAGAAAATGGATAGTATGTAACATTGTGGGCTCATTATTTTTCTTGAGCTTAATGCACTCACAAATCACTGAATGTCTTCTGTCACTGACCTATTCTTGTGCCCACATTATTGTAGACTATTGATCCCACAATGGCTTTGTGATGAAATCTATGTCACCCCCTCCCACTCCAGTCTTTTTATTGCTGGTTTTATTCAATATTATTTATATTTATACTACTTCATTTTATATGCACACACACACATATGTTGCAACGATGGGTTTCTTGAGTTCATACCATGGGCCAGACACTATGCTAGTCCCTAGGAATAAGTGCATAATTGCCTTGATGCTGTCCTATGAGGCAGCTTCTAACCTTGCTTGCTGACTTACAGCCTACTTTACTTCTCTGTAGCTCACTAACACATGTCAGTTGAATGGGATGATTTCATATAAAATATTCAACAAAGAAAAATAACTTATTGAAATTAGAGTTTAAGTCAATCAGGGTTGAGCAGCCATTCCTAACTTTCCCCCATTAGTTATATAGTAAAATATAACAAATGCAAATGTCCATAGACGGTGATAGTCTTCTGTCAGGACTGAAAGAGTTTAAAATAGAGAGCATGTTTGAGTTTTTAATCCTGGACCTACACACCAGAGCCAGGTGTTGAATTTAGAATTCTTAACAAGCTACAATAAATTCTACATAAAGTATTATGTGCAACACAGTTCTCTAGGTACACTAGGAATGTACCTGCAGTTGTGCCAGCAAGGACACTTACACTTAACACTCTGATTTAATGACAGGGAAATACTGGAAACAACCAAAGTACCCCAAATGAAGGGTTAGGATTAGTAAATTACAGTTGCTGTGCATATTGAAATGATACGCAGCAGTGTGAAAGGATGAGGCATAGAATTTTTATAAATTATGCTAAATAGTTTCCATGTCAGTAAATGAAAAGACATGTAACAAAATAATACTTTTGGTATAATTACACTTTTGAATTAAATATGAATGTGAAAAGATGGAGGAAAAAATGGCTAATGTATTAGTGATTATCTCCATTTAGGGACAGGAATGAATTTTATTTTCTCCTTTTTACTTAACTATATTTATTACATTTATATAGTAACTTCTATTTTTCCTTATTACAAAAGATTTATGAAATAGAATTTAGCAATGTAAAACATTTTATGCTTGATTCTTGAATCAAAGCCTTGTAAAAATGAGAACTTAAATTCAAAACTTGTATCTCTAAGAGCTTTTCCAACTGACATTTGTCCTTGACACAGAGTAAACAATTTTCTATTTATGTTTACACATTGAGAAATACACAGTATCTTACAGCCCAGGGAGAAAGATATGCAATAAAATCCTTCATCATGGTATAAGTAAACCTGCAAATCATTTAACAGACCCATATTAAATGTAAACCTCAAAGCAGCAGATGTATAAAGCAAACAATATATATTAAGTAGGCCTGCACTGTCTGTGTCATTGTTTCTCTGTATAAGCATGGATGGCTCATGAAACTATTCCATAGTCATCTCAGTGTTCATTCCATATCTAGTTATTGAAGTGGGAGCATATATTATCAGTTGAGCCTGGTATCATCGTTCCAGAATATCAAGGTGCCGGTAGCTTTTTCTTCTTTGCAGACCCAATTCTTTCATGTATTCAATATTGAGCAAGCAGAAGACATTTGTCCCACTCTAATAAATTTGTTTTCAGGTTAAAAGGGGAAAAACCTATGCGTTGAATGAGTTTTCAAATATTATTTATCTTTCATCAAGGTTTATTAGCTTTATTGATGTCAGACAGCTTGCTAGATGAAGTGGAAGAGCTACATATCCCTATTTTAGAATATAATTAAGGTAAGCTGAATGGGCCATCTTCTGTAACCACGTAAGGCTTCCAGTGGTGGGACTGGGACACCAACTCAGAGACACAAAACCTTCTACCTGTCCTACCTGCAAGACATGCTGGGGCAATGCTGGCTTGTGGGAGTGACCAACCAATGACAGGTCTAACTTGAGGCCTATTCCATGCAAGGGAGCCCAATGCAAGACACTGCCAAGATGGTCAGGAAATGGAAGCTGAATGACCCAGAGACCAAGGGTAGAACCAAACACAACAGGCAACAACAACAACAACAATTCAATGAAATGATTGCTAACAACAGTCTGCCATACTCATAGCTTGGTGCCTAGTCCAATGATCATCAGAGAGGTTTCCTTGAGCAGCTGATGGGAACAGATGCAGAGCCCCACAGTTAAATATTAGAGAATCCCAATGGAAGAAGGGGAGGAAGGATTGTAGGAGGCAGAGTGGTTAAGAACACCAGGAAAACATGGCCCACAGAATCAATTAAGCAGGGCTCATAGGGGCTCACAGAAACTGAAGCAGCAACCACAGAGCCTTCCTTCATTGGGTCTGTACTAGGCCCTCTGCATACATGATGAGGTTGTTTAGCTTGGAGTGTTTTTTAGACTCCTAACAATGGGATTGGAGGGTGTCTCTGACTTTCTTGCTGCTCATGGGACCCTTTTCTTCCTATTGGGTTGCCTTGTCCAGCGTTGGTATGTGCCTAGTCTCATTGTATCTTTTTATGCTGTGTTGACTGATATAACTGGGGGCCCTGCTCTTTTCTAGAGGAAAACAGAGAAGCACTGGATCTGCAGGAAAGTGGAGGTAGGGAGACTGGAAGGAGTGGAGAGAGGTGAGGCTATGGGAGGGACATAATATATGAGAGAAGGGTAGATAAAAAATAATCATAAAGAAAGATATGAAAGAAATGTAAGGATTTGGCAGGAGAAGAAAGGGATTGGTGGAAGCAGTGAGATGGGACAAGAGGAGGTCATTAAGGAATGTGAATATAAGCAAAGCAGATAACATATACGTAGAGAACTGTCATACTGATACATGTTATGATATAAACTATCTCAAATATAACAAAGAAAAAAGCATAAGAGAATATGAAGAAGGGTCAACTCCTGCTAAATTATTAATTTAGGGAAAGAAGTGACTGAGCTTAGCATCCAGGAAATTTGCGTCAAGGATCAGAGGGATGTTGAGAGCAACTTGCTCACACAAAGCTGCCATGACTTTATACAGATGGAAACTTGAGTTCAGTGGCTGTATAAGACTTCCTTGTAGAAACAGACTGTGTCTTAAGATTGAAACAATATCTAGGCTTTGATGGAAAAGAACTAGAGAGTAGTGTTCTTTCAGAGGATAAACAAGCAAAGGACGTGGACTAGAAAAGGGCATTCATTCATTACCTGGAAGAGAGACCAAGATTTAACAGTAGAAGTTGAGTATTTTACTAAGGGCAAAAGAGTGGGGAAAAGCTCCACCTTATTTTCAGAGATGGAAGACTTGAGTGTAATATACTAAAGCGATAGAGTAGAGAAGTAGCCCCAGATAATAGGTCACCTCTGTTCCTTAGGAGAATACAAAACAGCTAAATATCAAGACCAAATGAACAATTGAAAAAATACTTTGTGTTGGTTGTACTGCAGTTTTTCCAGTTGGGTAGGTATTTTTAAGAGTGTGATTTTAAAGAGGAGATAGAATATAAGTGAGTATATTATTTCTAACTCTAATGATTACCATGCTACTGGGTCTTTTTAACTAGAATTTCCACTTTCGTGCAGGTTAGAGTAGATCATTCCTTAATAAAATAATATGCTTATAGACAGCAGAATCCCATCCCTTGATCCAGTTGCTCACAGATCTGTACTGATTTTTAGAACTTAAAAATTATAAATTTCCCTTTTCTCTTTTTCTATCTCCTTTAGGGACACTTGCTAAAAATCCTAAACATGTTTTTACTTCACTTTCTTGAGTATTCCAATTCTCTCAAATGCCCTAACCGCTCCATCCCCAAACTGGTCAGTCATCCATGACTGACCCTGCAGTAGACACTAATCCAAAAGGCATAAAGGCATGGCTTTCTTCATCTTCTCCAGCTCCCTCCCTCTAGCAGCTGTCAAGATTGCCAGTTAGTCTGTCATGTTATTTCCTCTGCAATTCTAAGAAAATTATCCTTCAGCTTCCAATTGCCTCTATTTTCAAATTCTTTTGTCAATGAGACTAACGGTCCATAAAAGGGAACTGTAACGAGCTGTAACAAGTTCACAGTAGCAAGCCTAGACTTCAGCTGAAACAACAGCTAAACCTAATGCTTTACTTTAAGGCCTTGTGAGAGACCTTGGGACAGAGACAGCCAGCTGAGCCATGTTTGGCTTCTTGACATGCAGGAATTAAGAAATAACAAATGCTTATTGCTTTAGTTGCTAAACTTCAAAGTAATTTGCTATGCAGCAATAGGAAATGAATATTGGCCTTCATAAAACATGTAGTGCTAAGGTTCTGCTTAGAGATTAAAACCTGTATGATTTCTCAACCTAAGTCCAGGAACAATAGAAGGTTCTCTCCTCTTTTATCATATCCATTCAACATGGGGTTCCAGCTGGGAGTGAGCAGTGAAAAATTTTTGAAAAGCATTTTGGTTAGAGAAAAAATCTCTCTCTCTCTCTCTCTCTCTCTCTCTCTCTCTCTCTCTCTCCCCGTGTGTGTGTGTGTGTGTGTGTGTGTGTGTGTGTGTGTGTGTGGTGAGCCAGTGAGTTTAATTTGT
Organism: Ondatra zibethicus; assembly: GCA_004026605.1. Classification (NCBI taxonomy): domain Eukaryota; kingdom Metazoa; phylum Chordata; class Mammalia; order Rodentia; family Cricetidae; genus Ondatra; species Ondatra zibethicus. Next base: position 19,986 of record PVIU01017241.1, read on the forward strand.
GTTACTTACAGGACCATGGCCTGTAAATGACTAGTCCACACACCACTTAAGAAAATGTCTCTCTCTCCCCTGTCAGCTATTAACAGCTTCTAGATCCATAGGAAGGTGTGAAACTAGAGCGCCCCTCCCACCTAACTACTGTTAACTGTGTTAGTGGTCAGGCAGGAGTGGGGCCTTATATACCCTTCTCCCTAGCTACCACTAACTGCCTATAAATCCTTAGGCAGGAGTGGTACCTCCTGTTAACTGCCTATAAATCCTTAGGGAAGGGTGGTCCTCATTCCATGATGGAATATTGACAGGCCTAATTTTGTGCAGGTATTATACAGGTAATCAAAGCTGCTCAGAGTCCAAGTTAGCAACAGCAATTTCATGCCTGGAAAACTGTTCCACAACATTCTACTCCTTCCTTCTGGTCTTACATTCTTTCTGTTCTTTCTTCCATTATGTCCCCTGAGTGTTGTTGTTGAAAAACTATTCTTAACAAGATCATCTATGTAAGAAATCCAAGCTGGGCAGGGGTGGCGCATGCCTTTAATCCCAGCACTCGGGAGGCAGAGGCAGGCAGAACTCTGTGAGTTTGAGACCAGCCTGGTCTACAGAGCTAGTTCCAGGACAGGCTCCAAAGCCACAGAGAAACCCTGTCTCGAAAAACCAAAAAAAAAAAAAAAGAAAGAAAGAAAGAAAGAAATCCAATTGCATCTACAAAATATAGCACTTCAGGCATCATACATGCACATGATATACAGGCATGAATGAGGGAAAACACCGATATACATTAAGAATAGAATAAAAATATTTTCAAAAGAATATATCTTGTGCTATACACAAAACTTACCTTACTGTGGATACTAGGTTTAAATATAAAAGCTGTAGAAAACCTTAGAGATCTTGGATTGGATATATATATATATATATATATATATATATATATATAGTCAAAAATATGATCTATTAAAACTGATTGATTGAAACTTTTCCATTTTTCAATTTATTTTATTTTTATTTTATGTGCTTGGATGTTTTGCCTGCATGTTTGTCTGCGTGCCATGTGTGTGCAGTGTTCCGGGAGACCTAAAGAGGGCATTGGATCCCTTTAAACTAGAGTCACACAGTTGGCTATAAGGATGCTGGAAATCAAACGCAGGTCCTCTGCAGGTGTAGGGAGTGCCACCTCTCCATGCCCAAACTTTTGCTTTTAAGAAAAATTGTCACAGATTAAAAAACAAGTCATGCATTACACTTGTAATCCTAGGACTCAGGGAGCTGAGGCAGGAGGATTGACAGTTTGCAGTCAGCCTTTGCTACATAGTGAAAACTTGTCTCGAAATGATAGAGAGAAAGAGAGAAAACAGAGAGAGACAAAAAAGACAGAGAGACATTGAGAGTGAACTTTCAAAACTCAATAAAATTAGCAAAAATTTTCATGGACACTTTATCAAATGTACTATTGTGGCTCGAAAGAAAATGGTCCCCATTGACCCATAGAGAGTGGCACTATTAGGTGGTGTGGCCTTGCCAAGGTAGGCATGGTATTGTTGGAGGAAGTATATTGCTGGGGACAGGCTTTGAGGTAGCAGATGCTCAAGCCTGACTAGTATGACATTCTCTTCCTGCTGCCTGCTGATCTAGTTGTAGAAGTCTCAGCTCCCCCAGCACCATGTCTGCCTGCAAGCTTCCACACTTCCTGTAATGGTGATAATGAACTCCAAACTGTAAGCCAGCCCCAATTAAATGTTTTCCTTTATAAGAATTGCTATGGTCATGGGATCTTTTCACAGTAATAGAAACCCTAACTAAGACAGAAGAAGTTGCTACCAAGAACTGGGGGATTGCTCTGATAAGCCTGACCATGCTTTTGTTTGGAGGAATATTAAAACAAAGTCTTTAAAGAGACAGAGTACAGAAAATGTAATAGAGTAAAAATAAATAAGCCATGTAAAGATGGAAAATTCACAGAGAATCTGAATCATATATATTATTGTGTCTTCTTTAAATTTTTTGACTGTGAAGGACCTAAGTACAGAGAGACATTTCATCATACAGACTGCTAAGCTAAACCAACGTAAATGTATCTTGACTTTAAAATTTGAGTCTAAGGATATGTTACTTTGGAAAAGAGGTTCTTCTTTTGTTGCCACAGAGGATGAAAACCAATGAAATCCTTCTAGACTAATGTGGTTTGATGGACCAAGACCCCCTGAAAGGTTACTTTGAACAACCCTGAAAACATTACTTTGCCTAATAAACAGCAGGAAGAAGTTTGGACAAAACTATGCCCATATTCCCAAATATTGTCTATAAATTTTTTTTACATTTAAAAGGGAATATAAATATGCTATAGAGATTTGCATGGGTATGGATCTTGGTTTATTGATACAAATTCAAGGTCAATTTTGTTATACTGTATATAAGTATTTCTGATCTTGATTAAGGTATTGTGTTTGTCCAGCTCATTTAGAAATGTAATATATGTTAATAGATAATCATCTATAATAGTCAAGCTTGTAGTCATGTTAGATTTTCTAGATGTACAGAGATATATTTCAGGTGGATAGGCATTCTTCAAACCTTTCAAAGACTACAGAATATGACATTTAAAATGTTTAAAAATTTAGGATTTTTCATGACAGTGAGACACATCTGTTCCTTACAGCACCAAGCTACTTCAAGAAGATGATGGTCAGCGAAGAGGCTTCGTATGGAATTTGTTAGCTATTTGGGTAAGAAACTGCTCTTGCCTGGACTGCTTGATGAACTGGACATGCATGATCCACAGAGAAATGATGGCTAAACTTGCCTAAAGATGAGAAAATCCTTCAGGGTTCCTGCTTCATGAAAGAATCTGCTATATGTTCTGCACGACACAGAAAAAAAGTGACTGACAAACTGCTAATATAGGTGGAACTGTCTTTGAAATTTCCTGCTTCATGGAAAAGTCTGTTGGATACTATGGGCCTGTAAGCTGAAGATGGATGCCCCAATGGGTACAAAAGAACTTTGGGTGTCTGTCCAGGCAGTGAGCTGTCTCTTTCAATTCTAGAGTTTTGGAAGTTGTTTATAATGCACTTCCTGTTTACTTAGGTAATATTATATCCTTCTGGAGTCTTTGATGGAGTTGAAGAATTTATAGTTATAATTATAGTTTTCCTTAGTTATGATAAAAGATAAAATAGATATAAATATTGTAACTGTAATTCTTGCTTGAAGACTGTTTTATGTAATTTTACTATGTTAAAGTTAAAACCTTCCTTTTTATTTAAACAGAAAAGGGGAGGTGATGTGGGATTCCCCTCTGTATGCTGTGAATACCACTGGTTAATAAAAAAACTGTCTTGGGCCTGCGTAGGGAATAGAGGTAGGTGGGAAAAACTAAACTGAATGCTGGAGAAAGAAGGGTGGAGAAAGTGAGAGAGACGCCATGTAGCCCCACCGGAGACAGATGCTGGAACTTTAGCCAGTAAGCCACAGCCATATGGCCAGACACAGATTAATAAAAATGGGTTAAATTAATATGTAAGAGTTAGCCAATAAGAAGGTAAAGCTAATGGACCAAGCAGTGATTTAAATAATATGGTTTCTGTGTGATTATTTTGGGGCTAAGCAGCTGGGAACCAACAAGCAGCTCTCCTCCAACAGAGAAATGTGGGCTTTAGATCAGAAAAGCAGTTAAATACTTTAAGTGGGACTAAATGGGCCATACTAATAGAAGCATGGAAGACAGTGGTGCTGAGGGTGATTTGAACTTTGGGGGCATGCATCAAGAGATTTCAGGGGAAAAGAATATTTGTTTTTGGTCTAGAGACCATTCTTGTGATAAGCTTTTTGCCTTTATCTGAAAAGTCTTCCTGAGGCTAAATTAAAGAGTTTTTGGATTAATAACATGGCGGAGGAAATTTCAAAGAGTCTAGTTTTGACTATTGTGCACTCCTTGAAGATCTATAATTAAAAGGAGCAAGCTGAGCAAGGAAAAATACAAAATGTACAGTTCATGGAGAAAAGGGACACCAGTAAGTGGAATGGAGTTAAATACTGTGTTTAGGGAGATAAACAGATCAAATACAAGTCTGATATTAGATACAATAAAGGGAATGGTGACTTCAGAACAAGACTCTACCCAGCTAAGCTTACAACTTGTGAAAAGGAATTAAAGAAAAGCTTAGAGCTGGGTGTGATGGCGCACACTTTTAATTCTAGCACTCTGGAGGCAGAGGCAGGTGGATCTCCAAGTTTGAGCTCCGGCTGTTCTACAGAGCAAGTTCCGGGATGTCAAAGCTTAGGCTGTGAAGGAAACTATTGAGAACAGAAAACTGGTGAAGATGTAATTGAATGAGGGTCCATGTTCGAGCCCCAGCAAGCAGCAGAACTTGGCAGCTTCAACTACGTGGTTCTGGTTTAAGAGTCAAGCATAAAAACAGGGGTTATAGAATCTCCCTCTGTGACTAAAGAAAGTCTCTAAGGACAGGCATGTGTCAGGTGGTGTACCTGCATGGGGGCCTAGAGAGGCCATTGTGTGAATCTGTGAAGATGAAGCCTGGATTGCCTTGGACACCTGAAGATGTTGGAGATGCCAGACTCATGCTATAATGGCCAAGGAAAGCTGCTAACAGGGAGTGGAGCAAAACCAAGAGAGAAGTGGGCTGCAATTGACAAAGATGAAAGGAACTAGAGATCTGAAGAGCATTTTGATTATCAGATATGAAGATGAAGAGCTTGGAGTTTGACCAGTTGGCTTTCAGTGTTGCTTTGGACGAGTATTTCCTCACTCCCCTCACTTTTGGAACAATAATATATCCTATGCCTTTATATGTTGAAAGTATGTCATCTGGTTTTCTTTTACAGGGTTTTTGATTTTACAGGGGTTTACAATTAAGAGATTGCCATGAGGCTCAGAAGAGACTTTGTACTTTGAAATCTTAAACACAGTTGAGACTGTGATAGACTGTGGGGACTTCTGAAGTTGGACTGAATGCAGTTTTGCTTTTTGATATGGCTACAAGCCTATCAAGATCAGGGAGTGGAATATGGTGTTTTATAGAAAATGGCCCCCATAGTCCTATGGGAAGTGGCACTATTAGGAGGCTTTGTTGGAATAGGTGTGGCTTTGTTGAAGGAGGTGTGTCACTAGGGGCTGGGCTTTTTGAGGCCTCAGATGCTCTAGCCAGGCCCAGTATGGCAGTCTCTTCCTGCTGCCTAGGGATCCAGATGTAGAACTCTTAGCTACCTCTAAATCACCATGTCTTCTCATCATGCCAATAAAGAACTAAACCTCCTAACTGTAAGTGAACCACCCCAATTAAATATTTTATTTTAAAAGAGTTGTTCTGATCGTGATGTCTCTTTAAAGAAATAGAAAACCTCACTAAGACATTGTACACTAGTGCCAAATGAGTACACAAAAGATGATTAGCATAACTTGTCACTAAGAAAGTGTAAGTTACACAACGAGATACACTATACATTTATTAACATGAACTTGAAATTCTACAGACTGATTATGTAGTGTTGCTGAGAACACAGAACAATAAAACCACTGGGGAAAATGTATTTGTAGTTTTTTCACCTCATAGGCCTACAATATGATCCAGGTATTTAACAAAAGAAATGAACTTTAATATCCACAGCAACTAATTTTATTTACAGTAGCTCTGAACTAGAAGCAACCCAAGTGTTGAATTCACAACATAGGTGAATGTGCCAACAAAATGAGCTAATTAGTTCCTTTTCTATTGCTGTGATAAAATACTATGACCAAAAGTAACTTAAGGAAGTGGTTATTACAGTTTCCAGTTCCAGAGAAAGAACAGCCCATCATGGCAGTGAGGAAAAAGCAGGAGGCATGGAGGCAGAAGTAGGAAGTTGTGAGTTCACATCTTTAAATACAAGAATGAAGCAGAAAAATCAAACAGGAAGTAGGCAGTTATTTCAAACACTCCAAGTCCACCCCCAGTAACAATTTCTCCACACATGCTAAACTTCCTCAAACAGTCTTCAACAGGGGACCAAGTGTTCAAATGTCTGAATCTGTCGGGGCATTCTCATTCAAACTACTACAATGATATACACATACAATAGAGAACTACCTAGCCATGAGAAGAATGATGAATGTCACATGCAAAATGCAGATAAAACTCAGTTACACTGAGTGAAAGAATCCAGACCACCTCCTCCCACCAAATTCTACAGTGTGCATATTTCTATTTATATAAAACTCTAGGGCATTCAAATCTTTCTAATCTATTTATCTAAAGAAAGTAACATATATAAACTATGACAGATTGTTTGGGCGGTGGGCATGAGTAAACTTTGGGAAGTGATGTATCATGATTTTACAAGTACATGCATCTCAAAAATTATCAAAGTGTATGCTTACAACATGTGCAGCTTGTGATATGTCAATTATACCTCAAAAGAAGCTATGGATAATTAAGGAAAAGGGAATCAGACCAGAATGATTATAGCTTACATGAAAAGATGATTAAAATAATGAAATGAGAAATTATATGCTCAAGGACTTAGGGGAAGGCAGCGTACAATGTGAACTAATGTTAATAACTATGCTTATTCCTGATCATTTTTATTAAGCATTGATAAAATTCCTGAACACAAACTCAACAGAATTTTTCTTGGAGGATGGAGAGCCTATCCACAAAGCTCACACAGCATATGGTAGTTTTCATCCTTTCCAGCCGTGTTTGTCATCAATCAGAAGGCTATGACACATACTCATCATTCTCCATCCCCATCTTCTGGTCTCTTTCTTAATACCGATTACCTTCTTGCTGTTCTAGGATAATATCTGAGAGCATTATTAGATTCATTATTTATTCAACATATATAATACATCTGTTTAAATATTTACCACTCAGGTGCATATTCCACTAGAATTAAAATAAAACACACTTAAGTCCAAGTTCTATTTTTCAAAGGTTTATCTAATAAGTCAAACCAAAGAAGACAAGAAAGTTTGGCCTTCAGCTTCAGAATCTAGAAAAATACGACCACCTTGTACAATCAAATGTTTGAAGTCAAGCAGTTTCACAAGACACCTTGTGAACGTTCAGTTATTTGAGTACCAATTTATGAATTTAGGGGTGAAATGTTTTATGTCCCATATTGTTAGCCAGAGGAATCAATATTTTGTTAGTAACAGTCAAGCTGTCACATCAACAAATCTGAAAGCCTCTATTTAACAGCTCTGGGGAAGGAAAAGGCTCCAAAAGCACACCCAAACCAACTTTCTCTTTGCTGTGCTTTCATCTCCTAATCTGGGTCAGCAAAACTCTTAACCACTTCTGTTCTGGTGAACACATGGATCCTTGGTCTACACCTGTGTTGGGGAGTTGGACACCTTATATTGGTCCATTTACTATACCCCTTTCTCCTTGTCCTGAGGCCCCAAATTTGACAAAACAAAGTCTCCTAGCAAGATAGAGCCCTTAACTTTTGAGGTTAAAGAGGAAACAAGGACCCTGATACTAGAATAACTGTTTGTGCAAGGGCTTTTAATTTTCAGGGAGGTAAAGTACAAGTGTCTGTATTATCTGGGTTTTGCTTTTCTGAATCCTAGAGTAAAAAGAGTAGGTATAGTTTTTAAGTAGAGAGAGAAGTGAATGCTATTAAGATGAAGAGGTCTATGGTTGTCAGGCTATACTGAGAACTACTTTGAGCAAAGCCACTCAGTAGTCACTCACTGAACCAACATTGGCACAATCAATGTTAAGCATCAGGCAATGTGCTAAGGGCCAATCAACCTTGAAGATGAAGTCCCTCACCTGAAGAGAAAGAAAATGTGAATGTAGCATATTTCATGCGTGAACCCATGGGTAAAATATGATTTGCATACAGCCATTTTAGAAGCACTCTTCTATGTATAGCAGCATATTCCTCTCTGCATGCATTCATAAGTGTGTCTCATGCATGTCTTTTAGGAGTTATTACCACAATATTGGTGAACTGGGCATCATGCATCAAAGTTGGTAATGTAATGCCTTCGCTAGAATCACATGAAATTGCTTGGAACAAATGGAGTCATGGGGCCCACACTGATAAATGAGTGCGGATCTCTGAGAGATGGGGCCGAGGAATCTGCACAGCAACTCAGTTCCTATATAGTTCCACACACTAAGTATGAAAATGCGCTGTTGTATGGACAGATTATGAGAATGTCTTCAGTGTTTACAATATGATGGTGACCTTTCAGATGCCACAGAAGTACAGATGGCTTCCCACATTCCTCCAAAAGACATACGTTAATACATTGGTATACAGAGTTTCCATGGATGCCAAAACCTGAGGGTGCTAAAGTCCTTTACATAAAATCACATAGTCAGTCTGGCAAGATGGCTCAATAGGTAAAGGTTCTTTCCACCAAGATTGAAGACCTGAGTTTGTTTGCTGGACTCTGCATGGTAAAAGGAGAGAACTGATTTCTGAAATCCTTGAAAGTTGTCTCCTGATCTCCACACTTGTATACATTCATGTCCATGATATCTCTGTCTCTGTCTCTATCTCTCTCTCATATACATATGCCATAATATAAGTAAATAAATACATAAAAACCAAATGCCATAGTAATTGTACAGAACCCGTATATGTCCTCACTCTGTATTTGTTTCTGGAATAGTCAGAATATAAATGTTTATACATAGTTGTTATTCTTAATTGTTCTAGGGATACTGAATTTTTTAAAAAAGGAATTGTATGTATTTTTTTCACAAATAATTTCACTCCATGATTGGTTGAATGCACAGATATAGACTCCCCCAGTTATAGACAGCTAACTGCAAAAGCTTTATAGTGTGTCCCAGTTAATACCTCTGAAGTAGAAGTGCTGCATCCAGACTGGGGAGGGCCAGTCTGGTCAGCAGGAAGGAGCAGTAGGAAAAAAGGCCTCAAATTTAGGAAATCATCACTTGCATCTCCCTCTACTTCTCCTGTCCACTGGTTTTGCAGTATCAAAAGGGTCATTTCTCTGATTGCTGTACTTTCCTTATTGCAAGGCAGAAATCACATAAATAGACTTTTCTTATCTCAAATATAAAGCTGTGCCTTTTCTTCCTGTCTGATTAGGTCATTGTGAGGTGCCAGCAAAGTAGTCAGGATAGTGGCTTAAAAAGAATAGAGGTACTTATCAAGGTCAAAGCAGTCATCTTATTCCTCCATTACCATTTCTTCTTCAGAGAGTATCTGAAAGCAAGTAATGGCCTACCTATTTGGCAAGTAGGAGGACTTAGCTGGCTTTCTCTTCCTGTAATTCCCCTACTGGTCATTCCCCTTCTTCAAGCAACCTCTGGAATGCATAGGGGCCACAATAGGTATGATTCCTGGAGCAAGGGCCATTTTGAGAATCCTACTGTCTCCGCCTCCTGTGACACTGAATTCCTCTTTAAAGTGAGAAAAGCTGTGTGTTGAAACCACTGGAATTATTATCCAGTGTTTATACTGGGCAATAGGAAACAGGGACTTGTTGCCATAGAGACAAGGTTTCTTTTGAGTCTTTTTTCCCCCTCCTTTGCCACCCTTTGTTGTCACAAGGACAAAAGAGTATGATATTTGTTATCAATGGCTACATAATAAATTATTTTAAATTGTAATAGTTACAAACAATAAATATTTATCATCTCCCAGCTACTTCTGTGGTTTAGTAATCTAGGACCTACTTGCCTGGATTTTGAGTTAGGTTTTTCAAAAGGCTGCAATCAAGATGGCATATCATATGTCAGATGGCCCACAGAGGAAGGATCTGGGGGAAGGATCAGCTTCCAAGCACACTTGTTCCACACTTGGCAGAATTCAGTTTGGTCGTAGGGGACTACTGGACTGAGATTGATTCAAGATGGGCCTTATTGCCTCAACGGTTGACATGACACATCCACAGACAAGTTTTTCTACTCTTTGAATAAGGAGGGAGGGAGGTATGGACAGAGAGAGAGACAGAGACAAAGGGAGACAGAAACAGAGAGGATATTTTGTTCCTAATCTCTAAAGGAATCCCCCATGAGTTACATGTCTGATAAAATGTTTCCTGACCCACAATAGCTCAAATTAATTTGGGGCTGGGCATTGTATTTGTGTCAAAATGGTATGGCTGCAACTCATAAAAAACATGTTTTGAATTTGGATCTTTTTTTCTTTCTGGCCCGGTGATATGATTCAAGCTTCCCTAGTGATGCTGGGTCTCAGCAGGAGCTGCATCTCCCTGTCAGCCTTGAGAACATGAGGGAAAACAACAGAAACAACACGTTAGAATTTACAGGGTGTGCTATTGCTAAAATGAGATGGGTCATAGGCTGCATGTATTTGAGGCATTTTCATACACAATATTTTTAACTTACAGTGGCTTGATTCATCAGCGTGGAAATTCATCATAAGCGGAGAAGCACCTGCTGGAAAAAATATATCACCATGTCTAGCCCATATTTCCAGGGAGATGAGTATAGAAACTAATGAATATGAGGAGGCAGAAACCATTGTGGGCCTTCTAATAGGTTGTTAGGAGTTTGCTCATCAATGAACAACATTTTCTGTATATCTTCTCTGTGTAGAAGGCAGCCAAGAGTGTTTAAAGAGTACAGAATGTTCTCAATGTTCAAAGTATGTGTCCTCTCATGCTGTTTTTACAGGAGACCTATATTTATTTACTAAATTCCTTTTTAATATTTTTATGGTTTATTTAACTTTATTCTATGTACATTGGTGTGAAGGTGTCAGATCCCCTGCAAATGGATCTTCAGACAGTTGTGAGCTGCCACGTGGGTCCTGGGAATTGAACCCGGGTCCTCTGGAAGAGCAGTCAGTGCTCTTAACCACTGAGCCATCTCTCCAGCCCCTATTTACTAAATTCTTGACAATAGTTATTTCATAAGGAATGTAACAGTTATCTGCATATATCAAATGCCTTAGTCTAGGTTATTATATTGGGAGGTTTCCCATGAGGACATGGTAGAATCTATAGAGGTAGCAACATAGAACCTGACAGTCATTATTGACAAGTCAACGAGTTTGAAACTTAAATCCTGATCCAATTGCTAGTAGCTGTGTGACTTTGATAATAAGTTCATTTTTCTGTCTCAATCAATAATTCTAAATTCTCGGAATTGAAATGTTATAGTAGTAACCATATAGTAACCATAGGGTTACTATAGGGATGAAAGGATAGCACATATTTCAAAAGAGAAGTTGTAAGCCAGTCACACAGCAGGTACTCAGCAAATTTCATGTTATCATACGATTCGTTGAGATTTGTTTGTTTATTTATTGAGACAAGTTGTTCACAGACTTGCCTTGAATTCACTATATTAGCTCAGACTAACCATGAGTTTATAGAAATCCTCCTGCCTCAAGTGCTGGGATTACAAGCATGAGCTCCATTGCTTTGAATTTTCTGAGATCACCAAGTAGGAAGAAGGTCAATATTTATGAATCTGAAATTTGTCCTTCTTTTGCCATGAGTTTGACTTCCCTATACTATGGTATTATACTTATTTTTATTTTCTCATTATAGCAAGAATTCATATATGACATCTTTCGGGAGCCAACACATTTTTGACACATTCCTTTGCAAAACCCACCAATTATCATTTTATGGTGACTCTTTTTCAGGTAAATATGATGCAATAAACAAGGAATTTGACTCCAGAAACATGGGGAGTGATTTATGTACAATGACAGGCCAAAATGAGCTAGTTTCCCTTGCTGATATAAAACAAGTATTGGGAATTTTGGCCATCCTTGTACCTGACCATGCTCACTTAAATGGTGATTTGTTCTGATTCACTTCTCTATATGTTCTGACTTTCCCATTACTTTCTCATGAGCAGACATCACTCCAAGTTTTCTTAAGCCAATTGTCCAGGGTCAAGTCTCTAAGAGTCACTGGCAAATGCTTTTTTAGTATATTTTAATGAGGTTTTCATTATTCTTTATAGCAGAGTCAATGCTTATATTCTCTGCTGATTTTAATTCTGCTCAGTCTTGGGATTTTTCACTGTGCTTCCTACACTACCCTCATTTTTTTCACCTACGGCTTATGTAATAAAGTGGGTGGGGCAGAATAAATAGCCCCTATTGTGATGCGTTTTCTAGGGAACTTTGTAGCTTAGCAGTCAAGTGCAGATGTTCTTTTGGGCTCTGCTTCGTTTGATACCCTTAGTTACCTAGGACATATGGAATAACCTGTCTTTTAGTTGATAGTTTGAGGGCTTAAGAGATAATAGATTATTCTTAACTTCTGCTAGTTACCAGTACCTAAACAATATAGTTGCTTATGATAAGAGCAGTACCTTGTTAAAAGGAAACTAGGCTTCAGCCAGTTCCTGTTATAAATGAAGACTTGCTATGGTTTTCAATGTCTTCACCATGACTCAGGCTGAATTTTAATCTCAGTTCTGAGGTGCTGAGAGGGTGTAAATTAGCAAAGTAAGTTGCCTGGAATTAGATTTTTGAGAGTTCCTTTCATGTTGGTGTGATCAAATTACCTGATAGGAACAAAATAAGGGACAAAGGTTCTTTAGGCTCACAGTTTTAGAGGAATTTCAGTCTATCAAGTTAAGGAGGACACCATGATTGTGGGTCTGTATAGTGGAGACATCTCACTTCATGATGGATGGAGGAAGCAGAGTGATCATGCTCAAATAGAGGTAAGTATAACCTCCAAAGACTTTGTCTATATAGCTTTAAATAGCACTAGAGGCTATTTAAATCATGGGACTGGTGGATAATCCAGGTTCAGAGCACAGCTGGTGGTAATTACAATTGAATGGGGCCATAGGGCTGAAGGTTTATTACAATTGCACTGTGACTTCTTTAGAAGAGCTAGAACAATGCTAAAATGTCCTGCCTGCCTTGCTGTGTGACATTCTGCATCATTCTGAGACTCTAGAAAGTCCCCATCAGCAAGGAGGACTTGACCAGATGTGTCATACAACTTCCTAGGCTTCAGAAACAAGGGCTGAATCGACCTTTACTCTTTATAAATTACTCATACAGTGATGTTGTTATGTAATAGGAGACTGCTCATTCGTTTCCCAACTGCTCAGACCCGAATAATCACACAGATACTATCTATATTAATTACAACACTGTTTAGCCTATTAGCTCTGACTTCTTTTTTGTCTTTTTTTCAGCTCAGACTTCTTATAGACTAGCTCTTACATCTTAAAATAATCCATTTCTATTATCTTGTGTATTACCACGAGGCTGTGGCTTACCGGGTAATGCTCCAGTGTGTGTTCTTCTTCAACAGCTACATGGCATCTCTCTGCCTTTGCTTACTCTCTATAGCTCTCATTGGATTTCCCACCTGACTTTATTCTTCCCCGCCATAGACCGAAAGAAGCTTCTTAATTAACCGATGGTATTCACAGCATACAGAGAAGAATCCCACATCATTGTTAGACCAACAAAAAGCAGATTAACAATATTCTTCCAGGAAATGAGGCAACTGAACTAGGACTTCATCCAGACATTTTAGAACACTTAGTATTTAGAATTTCTGAGATTAAATTTGGCCTCTTCTTTATTCTGAAAGAGTCACACCTTGTGTGGAAACATTGAGGCTGAATGCCAAAGGACTCAACAAATTACTGAATGCCTACCATTTGCCAAGCTGAATCCAATACTTTACTTGGTTAGTTCATGTAGTGCATAAATGAATTTTGTGAATTCGGTATTACTGTCCTATACTTTAGATGAGAACAGTGAAGTTCATAAAGGCTCAAGGATTCTACATACATGGTTGATAGAAGATTTAATCTCATGTATGTGTGATTCTAAAACTTTACTCCAACTATGCTGATCTGAAGAGCACTGTACTGATAACCAGCTACAAGACATACTAAATTACTAAAATATTTTGGTCCTTAGGTTTTAATTATACAAATTATTACAACAACCTCGAGAGGTATTTTATTGTTTATTATTTTATTATTCTCTCTATTTTATGTACAAAAATAACACATGGGATTTTTATTATTACAGAAGTTTTGTATGATAATGTCAGTACTTGAAGGCAGGTATTATGAATCAAGTTTCAATAAGTATACCTAACCTGTATTTACCAACTGCATTAGTCAGCTTTCTATCATTGCAACAGATAGCCTGGGATAAACAACTCTGAGGGCAGCATTGTCTGTTTACACTCACTGTTTATTGCTTTGGGCCTTTGGTAGTGTAGTGCACCATGACAATGAGAGCTTCTGGTGGAGGATGCTAATGAATTCACTGCCCCCCAAAAGGAAAGAAAGACACGGAGCAGGGAATTGGGGCGCAGAAAACCCAATATTGCCATCTACAGCACACTTTCAAGTGGCCCCACAAGCTCCCAGTAGCACCATAGACTGGCAACTAAGACTTTAGTTAGTGGGCCTTTGAAGGCTATTTAAATATATTTGCTTAGTTAATTAAGGTAGTTATAAATCTCTATACTTCAGTTATCTATTAATAAATAACAAATTACTCCCAAAATTTAGCAGATGGAATCATTTTACTTTGTTCAAATTTTATGATTCAGAAATTCAGTAAGTGTCAAGTTGGGTATCACTTAGTCTAACTAGGGCTGAAAGGTGTATTTTCAAGGTAATTTTCTTAGGAAATCTGCCTGAACCACTTTGATTCCTGCTCTTCCTTTATCCCTTCACATAGCATTTCAACATTTATGGAATTTAGTCTTCTTTTATTTAAATCAAAAGGGTCAAATCTGTTTAATGGGTAAGCATGAGGACTAGATATAATTTCTAGGGAACAGGAGAACAAACCATTGTCTCTCTTTTTGCAGCTATTCTGATGGCTGTATGTGATATTTCTCACTTTTTAATGTGCCCATAACTTTTAGCACTTTATTTTTACTCATTTTCATTGAAAATAGATTCTTTTTATAACCTGATTATAGTTTTCCCTCCCTCTACTCTTCCAAATTCCTACCCTGTTGTTGTGGTTGTTTTTACTTTTTACTCTGGCTCTTTTAGGGAGCCCATCACCCAGCTCCCAAATAAATACACATTAAAGCTTATTCTTTCTTATGAATTTCCTGCCTTAGCTTGGCTTGTTTCTAGCCAGCTTTTTTAAACTTAAATCATCCCATCTACCTTTGGCCTCTGAGCTTTTATCTTTATCCTATATGCCTTTCTTTACTTCTTACTCGTGTGACTTGCTCTGTAGCTGGCTGGCGGGCCCCTGGAGTCCTCCTTCTTTTCTTCCCCCAGATCTTTCTTTTTTCCTCCTATTTATTCTGTCTTCCAGACCTGCCTATCCTTTCTTTCTATCCTGACTTTGGTTGTCTAACACAGATTCACAGAATTGAACAAATGCAACATAAAAAATATAATACATCTTTGCATCATTAAACAAATGTTCCACAGAATGAACAAATGTAACACATCTTAAAAAAATTCTACAACCCTTTCCTCCTCTCTTGATCCACTTCTTTTCTCTCTTTCATTATGAAAGAGCAGGTTTCAAAGAGATATCCAAACATGACAAAATAATATAATAAGATGAAGCAAAAACTTTCTTATTGAAGTTGGACATGGCACCCCAACAGGAGAAAGAGTCCCTAAAGCAGGCAACAGATGCAGAGATCCACTTGTCCTCATAGTCACATTCCCATAAAAAAATAAGCTAATAGCTATAAGTATGCAGAGGCCCTGGTTTAGACCTCTGTAGAGGTCTGTGCTTGCTGCTTCAGTCTCAGAAGGCCTTGTTATCCTGGTGTCTTCCATCCCCTCCAGTCCTTACAGTTTTTTCTGCCTCCTCACCCATGGGATTCACCGAGCTCTGAGGGGAAGGATTTGATGGAGACCTCCAATTTAGACTCGATCTCTGCACAATGTCTGGCTTTTGGTTTCTTTATCTGTTCCTACCTTCTGCTGAAAGCCTCTCTGTTAATGACTGGATAAGGAATAATTTTATTGCCTTTTTTAGACCAGTTGTGTTTGGTTTTACCTCAAGTCTCTAGGATATCTAGTCTCTGGTTCTTGGTTACCCAAGCAGTGTCATGTATGGGTTCCAGCTCATGGAGTGGGCTTTAAATTAGATCAGACATCAGTTAGGTACTGTAAGCGAAGACTGTTCATTCATTCCTGGACGCCCAGACCTGAATGATCATACAGAAACTATATTAATTACAACACTGTTTGGCCAATAGCTCAAGTATATTCCTAGCTAGCTCTTATATCTTAAACTAATCCATTTCTATTAACCTGTATATCATCACTGGTAAAGGTTCTGGGCATCTTTCTCCTCCGGCTGTTACATGGATTCTCTCTGACTCTGCCTACTCTCTCTATATATATCTTCCAGCCTGGCTATATTCTGCCTTGCTTTAGGCTGAAGCAGCTTCTTTATTAACCAATGCTAATAAAACATACTCATAGCATAGAGAAGTGAGTCCCACATCAAGGTACTCCCACAAGTTCTGTACCCACATTGCCCTAGCATATTTTGCAGGCTGGACAGATCAAACCTTGTAGATAAAGGTTTTGTGGTTGGGTTTGTGTCTACATTTCTCTTTCAGTAGCCTGCAGGGTACCATCCTGAACCAAAGAGACTAGAAGGTAGGGGCATAAAGGCTCTATGAGCATCTTGACTTCTCCTCCATGTTCAGTGAGTTGTGTGAATGATGTCCTCAGCAATGCCCTGCCCTTTCCGGCCATCAGTATTTAGAAAGTAACTCTTTGTCTTAGCATCAGCCTGGGTTGTTTGAGATTTCCATGGGATCCGTTTGGCCAACAACTCAACTGAATGCAAGTCAGTTCCTCCACTGGAAACTTTGTCAGGCTATAAGAGATGGCCAGTTGAGACTCTGTGGCTCTTGTTACTAGGAATCCACACTAAATTCACCTTTGTAGATTATAGGAACTTTCCACTGTAATAGGTTTCCACACCACTCCCCAAATTCCACCCAATTCCAGCCATCTCTCCCCATATTTTCTCCCTTCACTCTATCTCTTGTCCAACTTGAACCCTCCTATTCCTGGCCCCACCTGCTCCAGTGCTCCCATAAAATATATTTTATTTCCCTTTCCCAGGAGATATCTGTGCCCCCACCCTTAGCCCCCTTTTCTTTACATAACCTCTCCAATTTTACAGACCTTGTTTAGTTATTTATTTAATGGCTCCTATCCACTTATAAGTGAATACATATTGTATTTGTCTAAGTTACCTCACTCAGGATGATTTTTCTAGTTCCATCCATTTACTTGCAAATTTAATGATGTCATTTTTTAGATACCTGAGTAAATGCACCACATTTTCTTTATCCATTCTTTGGTTGAAGAACATTAGAATGTTTCTAGTTTCTAGGTATGATGAATAAAGCTGTTATGAGAATAGTTAAACAAGTGTCCTTGTGGTAGGATGGATTTTCTTTTGGGTATATGATAAAAATGGGGCTTGAGGAAGATTGATTCCCAATTTTCTGAGAAACTGCCATATTCATTTCTATAGTGGTTGCACGAGTTTGCACACCCACCAGCAATGGAAGGATGTTCCCCTTGCTTCACATCCTCGTCAGCATGAGCTATCACTTGTGTTATTGATCTTAGCCATTGTGACATGTGTAAGATGGAATCTTAAAGTAGTTTTCTTTGCATTTCCCTGATGGCTGAGAATGTTGAGCATTTCTTTAAGTGTTTCTCAGTCATTTGAAATTCCTCTACTGAAAACTCTCTCTTTAGGTCTGTACTTCATTTTTAAATTATATTATTTGGTTTTTGATATCTAGTTTCTTAAGTTCTTTATATATTTTGGATCTAGTCCTTTATAAGATGTGAAGTTGGTAAAAGTCTTTCCCCAATCTATATGCTGTTGATATGTCTGATTGATGGGGTTCATGCCTTACAGAAGCTTTTCAGTTTCATGAGGTCCCATTTAGTAATTGTTGTTCTTAGTGTCTGAATTATCAATGTTCTGTTCAGAAATCCCTGTGCCAATGAGTTCAAGGCCATTTCTCACTTTCTTTTCTATGGAATTCAGTGTATCTGGCTTTATATTGAGGTCTTCAGTCCACTTTGACTTGAGTTTTGTGGAGAGTGATAAATACACACAAACCTTCAGTTTGATCAGTACCATTTGTTGAATATGCTGTCTTTTTTTCCAGTGTGTATTTCTGGCTTCTTTGTCAAAAATCGGGTGTGTATAGGTGTGTGGATTTATGTCTGGGTCTTCAGTTTCTTTTTATTGATCAATCTGCCTATATTTTTATGACAATCCCATGTGGTTTTTATTACAGTACAGCTTGAAATCAGGGATGGTCATACATCCAGCAGTTTTCTTATAGTTCAGGATTGTTTTTGCTTTCCTTTTTTTTTGTTTTTCCACATGAAGTTGAAAATTGTTCTTTCAAGATCTGTAAAGAATGGTGTTGGTATTTTGATGTGGATTGTTTTGAATCTGTAGATTGCTTTTGATAGGATTGTCATTTTTACTATGCTAATTCTACAAATCACGAGCATGGGAGATCGTTCCATTTTCTGATATACTCTTCAATTTATTTCTTCAAAGACTTGAAGTTTTTGTCACAAAAGTTTTTCACTTGCTTGATTATAGTTACCACAAGATATTTTATATTATTCAAGGCTATTGTCAAGTGCGCTGTTTCTCTGAAATTTTTCTCAGTCTATTTGTCATTTGTATTTAGGAGGGCATGGATTTTTTTCTGAGTTAATCTTGTGTCCTGCAACTTCACTGAAAGTGTTTATCAGCTGTAGGACTTCCCTGGTAGAAATTTTGGGTCATTTATGTATACTATGCCTACAAATAATAATACTTTGACTTCTTCCTTTCCAGTTTGTTACCCCTTGATCCTTCAGTGGTCTCATTGATCTAGCTAAAACTTCAAATACTATATTGAATAGATATGCAAAGGGTGTACAACCTTGTCTTGTCCCTGATTTTAGTGGAATTAATTACTTTGAGGTTTTTCGCAACTTAATTTGATGTTGGCTATAGGTTTGTTGTAAATTCCCTTTATTATGTTTTGGTATGCCTCTTGTATCTCTAATCTCTCCAGGACTTTTATCATGAAGGGGTGTTGGATTTTGTCAAAATCCTTTTCTGCATTTAATGAGATGGCTGTGGGTTTTTTGTTTGTTTGTTTGTTTTTCAGTTTGTTTATTAGGTGGATTACATTTATTGATTTTTATATATTAAATCATTCCAGCTTCTCTGGGATGAAGACTGCTTGATCATGGTGGATGATCTTTTTAATGTTTTCTTGTATTCACTTTGCAAGTATTTTATTGAGTATGTTTGCATCCATGTTCATAAGAGAAATTGGTGTGTAATTTGTTGGAGGAAGCTGCTTGTTGGTTCCCAGGTGCTCAGCCCTGAAATAATCACACAGAAACTATATTATGTAAATCACTGCTTGACCCATTAGCTCTAGCTTCTTATTTGCTAATTGTTACATCTTAATTTAACCCATCTCCATTAATCTGTGCATCACCACGAGGTCGTGGCACGTCTGTCTCCGGCAGCAGCTCCATGGCTTCTCCCCTACTCTGCCTTTCATTCTCCCGGCATTCAGCTTAGTTTTCCCCACCTACCTCTATTCTCTATCACAGGCCAAGACAGTTTCTTTATTAACCAATGATATTCATAGCATACAGAGGGGAATCCCACATCAGTAATTCTCTTTCTTTGTTGAATCTTTATGTGGTTTAGGTATTAGGGTAAATGTTGCCTCATAAAATAAGTTTGGCAGTGTTCCTTCTGTCGCTGTTTTGTGGAATAATTTGAGGAGTATTGGTATCAATTCTTTTTTGCAAAAGTCTGGTAGAATTCTTCCCTAAAGCCATCTGACCTGCCATTTTTTTGCTTGGGAGACTTTAAATGTCTGCTTCTGTTTCCCTAGGGGTTACAGTTCTGTTTAAATTGCTTATCTGATCTTGATTTAACTTTGGTAAGTGATACCTATTGAGAAAATTATACATATATCTTAGATTTTTTCAAATCGAAGGAGCACAGGTATTTTAAGTATGTCCTTATGTTATGTTCCCCTTTTTGTTTCTGATTTTGCTAATTTGAATATTCTTTCTCCATCTTTAGTTTGAATAAGGGTTTACCAAAGAAACAATTCTTTGTTTTATTTATTGTCTACTTTGTTTTCTTTGTTTCTACTTTCTTTGATTTCAGCCCTCATTTTGCTTATTTTCTGCTGTCTACTCTTCTCGGGTCTGCTTGCTTCTTTTTGTTCTAGAGCTTTCAAGTGTGCTGTTAGTTGCTAGTATGAGATCTCTCCAGTTTCTTTTCTATTTTTCTCTCTTTCTTTTGTAATGTAAGCACTTAGTGCTATGAACTTTCCTCTTAGCACCACTTTCATTGTGTCCCATAAGTTTTGGTATGCTGTCTATTCATTTTCATTGAATTCAAAAAAGTCTTTAATTACTTCCTTTATTTCTGTCTTGACTCATTTTTTTCATTCAGTAGAGAGTTGTTCTATTTCTTTGAGTTTGTAAACTTTCTGTTGTTTCTGTTGTTGATATCCAGCTTTAATCTGTGGTGGTCTGATAGGATGCAGGGAGCTATTTCAATTTTCTGTTGAGACATTGTTTGTGTCTGAGGATGTTGTCAGTTTTAGAGAAGGTTCCATGAGGTGCTAAGAAGAAGGTAAACTATTTTGTGTTTGTGTGAAATATTTTATAAATATCTGCTAGATCCATTTGGTTTATAATGTCTGTTACCTCCAGTATTCTTTTTAGTTTTTGTCGGGATGACCTGTCTATCAGTGAGAGTAGGGTATTAAAATCTCCCACTATCAGTGTGTGAAGGTCAATGTATGGTGGTCTTAAAGTAGATTTTCTAACTTGGTGGTTAGATTCCAAAATACAGCAATGAGAGGTTGCTAGGTCTCTCAATTTGATGCTATACAAGGTGTGACTCTTTTCAGTAATGCTCAGTACAAAGTGTTCTTAAGTGTCAGGGTGAAGGCCTAGTCCAGTTGCCTTTAAGGATTACCTGGAAGAATACACGTCACTTCTTCCATAGTCTAATGGTTCAAGGTATTCACAGAGTCTATCCTATTTTACAAGGCAGAAAAAGGCTCCATTGTAGTAGGAGGCCACTTGTTCATTCCTGGCTACCCAGACCATGAAATAATCACTAAGAAACTGTATTGATTAAATTACTGTTTAGCTTATTAGTTTATGCATATTTTTAGATAACTCTTATATCTTGAATTAACCTATTTCCAGTATTTTATATTTGACCATGATGCTCTTGGCCTACCAGCAAGATTCCAGCTAGAAGCTAGTGTCTTTCCCCTCTGGCAGCTCCATGGTGTCTCTTCACTCTGCCTTCTTTCTCCCAGCATTCAGTCTAGTTTTCCCTGCCTACTTCTATTCTGCTCTTTGCAAGCCCAAGACAGTTTCTTTATTAACCAACGGTATTTATAACATACAGAAGGGAATCCCATATCACTTACCCTTTTCTGTTTAAATAAAAAGGAAAGTTTTAACTTTAATATAGTAAAATTACATAAAAACAAAACAGGTTATCAAGCAAGAATTACAGTTACAATATTTATATCTACATTATCTTTTATCATAACTAAGGAAAACTATAATTATAACTATCTATTCTTCAACTCCATCAAAGACCCCAGAAGGACATAATATTACCTAAGTAAACAGGAAGTACATTGTAAGCAACTTCCAAAACTCTAATATTGACAGAGACATCTTGCTACCTGGACAGTCACCCAAAGTTCTTCTGTACTGTTGGGGAATCCATCTTGAGCCCACAGGCCCATAGTATCTAGCAGACTTTTCCAACAAAGCAGGAAATTTGAAGATCTCTTCTGCTTTGTAATGACAAAGTCCATCAGTTCCTCAAGTGGCCTCCTACTACACTCCATCTTTTGTTGAAGTGGTGACAAGGTCACTTTACACAACACATGATGTTGGCCATTTCAAAGTAATGTAATCTGCCTCATTCTCCTGCCCAGTATAATCAGTCATTCTTTATAGACATAAATGTCACAAATAGAATAAAGCTCATAAAGATATTTCTATTTATCTCACAGTGCTTTGCCATCTATTTTAGCACTGTCGTTTAAGAGAGTGTCCTTACATAATATATAAAGGCATGGTTTATATATTAAGACTACAACAGAGCAATCCAATAGTGCTTCTTCATTGAACGAATCTTCCTAATTGTTGATGCTCAAGGAAATTATTTGGTAAAAGAGACTTGAGCTTAACCAAGATTTGAAATGATTTTTCACACATTGTTGGTGATATTGAGGGTACGGGTCTAATGAAACAAAACCTGGTTGGGGAGCTAACTATTATACATAAGGCACAAACATATATCTTTCGTCATCTTGACTTTCTTTTTTTTTTAAATAAAACTTTAATTTATTTTTATTATTATTTTTTCCCATATTCTTTTATTTTTCCATTCAAAAAAAAAGAATTACATTTCCTCCCCATCTCCCAGTCCCCTCCAGCTCCCCCCCCCGCTGCTTCCTTAAAAGAGGGCATGGTGCCCAGCCCTGTGGGAAGTCCAAGGCCCTCCCCCTTCTATCCAGTCCTAGGAAGGT
>PVIU01017242.1:0-42522 GCA_004026605.1 Ondatra zibethicus
TTTTTTTGAGAACCGAGTCTTTTTGAATGCACTCCTTCCTAGGCCAGGAGGGATGGGGGTGGGCCTTGGACTTCCAACAGGGCAGGGCACCATGCCCTCTTTCAAGGAAGAAGGGGGAGGGAGGAGGGGTGGGGAGGTAGTGGGAGGGGACCAGGAGAAGGGGAAGAAAGGTAAAAATTTTATTTCTTTAATTATGTTTTTGAATGGAAAAAATAAAACAAAACAATGTATAAAAAAAAGACCTATTTGACAAGAACTTTTAGTCTTTGAAGAAAGAAATTAAAGAAGATACCAGAAAATGGAAAAATTTCCCATGCTCTTGGATAGGAGGGATCAACATAGTAAAAATGGCAATCCTACCAAAAGCAATCTATAGATTCAATGCAATCCCCATCAAAATCCCAACACAATTCTTCACAGACCTTGAAAGAACAATAATCAACTTAACATGGAAAAACAAAAAACCCAGGATAGCCAAAACAACCCTGTGTAATAAAGGAACTGCCGGAGGCATTACCATCCCTGACATCAAGCTCTATTACAGAGCTACAGTAATGAAAACAGCTTGGTATTGGCATAAAAACAGAGACGTTGACCAATGGAATCGAATTGAAGACCTGGATATTAATCCACACACCTATGAACACCTGATTTTTGACAAAGAAGCTAAAATTATACAATGGAAAAAAGAAAGCGTATTCAAAATGGTGCTGGCATAACTGGATGTCAACCTATAGAAGAATAAAAATAGATTCATATCTATCGCCATGCAGAAAACTCAAATCAAGATGGATTAAAGACCTCAATATAAATCTGACCACACTGAACCTGATAGAGGAGAAAGTGGGAAGTAGCCCACAATGCATGGGCACAGGAGACCACTACCTAAATATAACCCCAGTAGCACAGACAATAAGAGCAACAATAAATAAATGGGACCTCCTAAAACTGAGAAGCTTCTGTAAAGCAAAGGACACAGTCAATAAGACAAAAAAGCAGCCTACTGAATGGGAAAAAATCTTCACTAACCCCACATCAGACAAGGGACTGAGCTCCAAAATATATAAAGAACTCAAGAAATTAGACATTAAAATTCTAAATAACCCAATTAAAAATGGTGTACTGAACTAAACAGAGAATTCTCAACAGAAGAATTTCAAATGGCCAAAAGATACTTAAGGACATGTTCAGCTTCATTAGCTATCAGGGAAATGCAACTCAAAACAGCTCTGAGATACCATCTTACACCTGTCAGAATGGCTGAGATCATAAACACCAATGATAGCTTATATTGGAGAGGATGAGGAATAAAGAGACTACTCATCCATTGCTGGTGGGAATGCAAACTTGTGCAACCACTTTGGAAATCAGTATGGGGGTTTCTCAGAAAACTGGGAATCAACCTACCTCAGGATCCAGCAATACCACACTTGGGAATATACCCAAAGGATTCTCAATCATACTACAAAAGCATTCGTTCAACTATGTTCATAGCAGCATTTTTTTTTGTAATATTCAGGACCTGGAAACAACCTAGTTGCCCCTCAGCTGAAGAACAGATAAAGAAAGTGTGGCATATCTAGACATGAGAATACTACTCAGCGGTAAAAAAATAACGACATCTTGAATTTCGCATGCAAATGGACAGAATTAGAAAACATTATCCTGAGTGAGGTAACCCAGACCCCCCAAAATGAATATGGTATGTACTCACTCATAAGTGGATACTAGCCATAAAAAAAGGACATTGAGCCTATAGTTCATGATCCTAGAGAAGCTAAGAAATAAGATGAACCCAAAGAAAAACATATATAGACCCACCTGGAAATTGGAAACAGACAAGATCATCAGATAAAATTTTGGAGCATGGGGGGAGGGAGTAGAAGGAATGGGAGAAGGGGAGGGTTGAGGAGAACTTGAGGGAATGGGATGGTCGAGATGGAGGAAGGACAGATATGAGAGCAAAGAAAGAGATATCTTGATTGAGGGATCCATTATGGGGTTAGCAAGAAAATTCCCAGGAATCCACAAGGATGACCCCAGCTAAGACCCTAAGCAATAGAAGAGAGGGTGTCTGAACTGGCCTTACCCTGTAGTCAGACTGATGATTATTTTAAATATCACCATAGAACTTTCATCCAACAACAGATGGAAACAGAGGCAATGACCCACATCGGAACACTGGACTGAGCTCCCAAGATCCAGTTGAAAAGTGGAAGGAGTGAGAGTATGAGCAAGGAATTCAAGACCATGATGGGTTCATCCACTGAGACAGTTTGCCGGAGCTAATGGGAGCTCACCAACTCCAACTGGACTGGGAATGAATGAGCATGGGAACAAACTAGCCTTTCTAAATGTGGTTGACAGTTGGGGCAGACTGAGGGGCCACTGATAGTGACAATGAGATTTGTCTCTACTGCATATACCGGCTTCATGGGATCCTATTCTCTTTGGATATAAACCTTGCCCAACCTAGATGTAGTAGGGAGGGCCTTGGACTTTCCACAGGGTGGGGTGCATTGCCCTCTCTTAGGATTGGAGGGAGGGGGAGGGGGTGTGGAGGGAGTGACTGGGAGGAGAGAAGGGAGTGGGAATTTGGTTTGGTATTTTTTTTAAGTAATAAAAATGTTAAATTCAGATCTGAGGAAATGTCTTTGAGGACATTATGAAGACTAAAGATAAGATAGCTATAATTACTTGTGACAGAGGTCAACGGACTGTGGAATACAGATCCATAACACTTAATAAAATGCTGGCTTGTGCCACTTGCTAGTATTCTAGTAGTTGAGTCAGTTCCTTACACCTCCTCTTTTTGCCTCAGTCTCCTCGTCTCACAGGCATAAAGAACAAGTTCCACCAATCATCATTTCAAGAGTGCCTATTATATAAAAGCAATTAACCTTAAACTGTCAACCTTTTTGAAAATCCCTTTGACACCAGTTCTCTATACATCTCCCATCTTGCAATCACCATAAGCCAGAGATGGAAGCATGGTGTAATGTAGAGCCCTTCAATCATTTTAGCAACGAGTGGGGATTTTACTTTTCTTCCACAGTCTCTCACACTTACAAAAATATCCCTAGATCAACAACATCCATGATTTCAAATTTAGTTTCCCCATTTATATTCATCAGAGACATATAAAGCTGCCAATCAGTTTCCCATCAGCATGAGATAGCCAGTATTATCAAAATGAGTTGATATAATTTCAGGCAAAGCAAAGAAACTTGACATTTTAGTCAGGTTGTGTAATTTATCGAAAGTAAATGAACGTTCTCTGTTAGGCTCCTTTCAAATATTGAAAATGACTCATATATTCTCATTATTATCTTCTCAGATCCCCTCAGGGAAAGGGTGTGGGCAGAAATGTCTCATGCTATGAGTTACTGATGTACTACAAACAATACTACAGTCTAATAAATGACACAGATTCTCAGAGCCTTGTTTTCTATTTTTTATTAAAGGGGAATAACAGCACCTGGCATGCTATCCCATAGCTATCACTTTTAGAACTTCTCTATGTATACTATATAAAGCTAGGAACTTTATATACTTGATTCTGTTTTGACTTTATAGGTATCTAGTAAGATAATCATTATCGAAGTTTCATAAATAACTAACTGGTGCATATGAGACTGAGGGACTACCCAAGATTGCTCCAGTTATAGTCAGTGGCAGAGCTCTGACAAAAAAACAAACAAAAAAAACCCAAAAAAACACCAGGTCTATTTGAGTTCCAAACATTATTCTACCATACTCTCATAAAATAATGATGATTACTAAGCACTATAAAAAATAAGGTACAGTTGTCATTGGCATTAGTTGAAAATTACATTCCTATGACTCCTCCCTGCATTTCCTATCCAAAATCTTCCTTTTGTTTTGTCTACAGGTCTTATTTATATCTACTGTCTAACTACTTCAATACACAGAATAAAGAATCTTCCAAGTTGACTTATTCTACCTTTGGTTGGTCAGTAATAAATCCTGAGTAATAACCAAGAGCCAAGAAGTTCCCATGACTCATCCTTCATAGCCACATTCAATGCCATGCCCTCCATGAAGTGATTAGAGGAATGATATGTTCTTCCTTTCAACCTCCATATCATTTTGCTTGTACCTTTTATCACCCTTACCATTGCTAGTGATACTCTGCTTTGTTTTTCTTTATAGTTACTTCTATAGTAGTTCGTCATCACCATAGAATCATGTCAATTTCTACTGGATACAATGTGTTTTACTCATTGAGTGGAACTGTAAATAAATTGTGGTGGCAAAGTAACTCAGGAATAATTGAATACAGGATCTCCCTGCACTCTCATTTGAGTAGAAAATGTCTAGGTCTTATAGGTAGTAAGTGATCAAACTGAGATAAATGTCAAGATTCTTAAATCAAGGACTAGTGCACTGCCCTTGAGCTTGCTTTCTCTACAATGCTTTCTATGGTACTTTGTACATGGAAGCTGTCCAAAATACTTGAAGAATAAAAAATTTAAGAACAATAAAACATTATTAAGAATGTGACATGTTATATTTCACTAAGTGTTAGAGCACACTTTACAAAGTATAAAATCTAAATGGCAGACTGTAATGTTTATTCGGATGAAAAATAAATCTCACTAAATGTTTTACATTTCAGATACAAAACATGTTAAAGAACAACCAACTTTTTGCAATCACTGATTTCAAATTAACTAAATGTTTGGCACAAGCTGCTCATTCATTCTGTTATCACAACATATTCTAAAATATAATAATTATCAAGAGGTAGACTTTCTCTTAAATGTTCTTTATCACCTTTTATCACCATATCAGCTTGTTGAAATGACTGTGGTAGCAAAAGAGACAATGATACCAGCTAATGACCCATCAAACATTAGATTATGATGTTTGCTTTTAACATCCTTCAAAAATTCTTACACTCTCAGTTTGAAAATATAAAATGAAGGACAATAGGTACAACATAGCATTCTTCATAAATTGAAAGTGATCATCAACACCTTCTCTTAAACCTTCCTTTCCATGTTTAGCATTTTTTTAACCCAGCAGTCTAATCTCTACAACAAACTCCGCAGCATAGCTCTTAAGTAATACCAGTCTCTTTTCCTATTTTTTTCTTTTGATTTTCTTAAATGAAGATTATTGTTTTACAACCAGCAGTTTTTAGTGAAACAAGCAGGACACCCTTTTGAAAATGAATTCCAGTGGCTTGCCACTGCATCTATATGATATCATCATATGCCCACACACTTGGCAAAGAATGTCATTCAGCCACTCTAAGGATGAATAACCTTGTTACAGAGAAATGTTACTTTACTTTGTAGTGTTTTCTTCAGATTTCATTGTTTTGCAAAGCTATTTCTCCGTGGTAACAGTACCACTACACTCTTCAAAATTTTTTCGTTGTCTTCAGGTTTAAGTTTAGGTTAAGTCTCAGAAGTCTTAGAAAAATATGTCTTGAAATATAATGGTTGGGATGTTTATTTTCAAGTATCCAGGTTAGGGACATCTTAGTGACACTTCTAAAGTGGTAATAATTTATGAGAAAAGATTCTAGGGGTTTATCTTCTACCATGAAGAACAACAAAATCTGAAGTAATTTGAAAACTGCTGAGCAGTAGATTTAGAAGAACCAGAGTACGGTGACTGCCATTTTAAGCCAAGTCGAGCAAGAGCAGAAAGAAAATGGATTTTCTTCAGTAAAGATTGAAAAATAGGTTAATATAAAATCCTCATGACCAGAGACAAATTTCATATTTCTTACAGGAGGGAAAAGGACTAATACTTGCCAGGAGGAAGTGCAAATCTCACAAAGTAAACATGTAAGCCATGACTTGGGGGAGCACTTGGCCTAATTTGTGAGCATTTCTTATCAGTGGTCTACAAAGTACTTGTTAAATCTACAAGTAGAGTCTTAAAACGTCCTAGGGCCAAGTAACCTCAATGAATTCACTATCTGGATAAGCTGAAGTTCCTCATATCCAAGCAAACAGCATCATTTTATTTCCATCCATCTTCTTGAAATCAGCTAGACTATCCAGCCCAGGATCCATGTGACCTAAGTTTTCCTAGAAAGCTGGGTGGGGTTAATGGCACAGACTGGAGTATCAGAGAAGAGCCAAGTGACACAGACCACATGCAGATATTGTCCGTTATAAAGTAATTATTAAATGCTTATTGTGCTAGATATTAGGAAAAAAACCCAAAAACCACGAACACAAAGTAGAAGATGCATGTGCTGGTTTCAAAAAGCTTATGAAACAGTTGGCAGGGGAAGACAATAAGTTTTATAACGTAACCAAAAGCTGGGTTATAAAGAACATCATGAGAACTGTAATTCAAAACATTGGTGATGAATTTCAACAAGCTGAGCTGGTTTTTAACATGTAATGACTAAGGGCTAATGTCAGTTATCCCAAAAGCAAGCAATGTTGCAAGAAATGGTTAACGTATTTCCTTCAATGATACAGACTAGTTCCCAGAAGCCCAAGACTAGTTTCAAGGCATGACTGAAAGATAATGTCTCTTCCTGAAATACTCTGAAAAATACAGCAGGGATAGGTTCTTTAGGCCATTTGGCACAAGCATGATAGGTCTTTTGGAGCCTGACACTGTAACAGATAGAGCAGTTTTTCAAGCAATATGTCCCAAATTATTTGCGAGGCTTCTTCTGTCTAAATATTCTAACACTGACTGGCCCAGTAGAAGAAGTGGTCAGAAATCTATCCCTACACATTAAGTTAACTTAAAAAGTGGTGGAATACCTGATTTGAAAATGGAACAATGAGGTCCTTAATATTTAGTAAAATATTTAAAGTTTAGGAGTCTCCTCTAAACTGCGACTAAAACATATACCATGTAATGAAACGTTGATGAAATTTTGCATTATTCAATACTATCAGCCCCAATGAGATTGCAGGAACTGGTCCTATTATATTTAACATTATTTTTATTAAAATTATATATTTTTTACTCTTAATGTTACCAAAGTATTAACAGATTACTGTATCTTCAGAGGGATGCTCCAAGATGATCAAAGGTTTATAATGTATGCCACAAATATAAGGAAGAGTGGTTTAATGAAAAGAAGAAATATTTAAAGCCAAAAAGTATCCTTCCAATATTAGGAAAATCAATGTATTTTGGAAATGAGGTAAGCATGTTTGTTTTATGTCCCCAAAGTGTATGACTGAAGTTAATGTGTAGAATTTTTAGGTGTATAAATTCAAGATAATTAATGTAAGTCCTTCTTAATATAAGCTGGCCAAAAGGACAGATTGTGCCTCAATAGGTAAAGAATCACCTATTATTGGAGGTAATCAGCAATCAACTTAAAAATGGGAAATGATACCATAGACAGAATTCCCACAAGGAAACATGCAAGCGATTAAATTTAGGTGAATAGATGTAGGAGATGTCTGATATTTAATATCAATCTGTTATACTATCTTCGCTTCAATTATTTTCTGAATAACTTTAATAGTTAACCTTCATTGTCAATTTGTCTGCATTTAGAATCTCCATGGGAGCACATATCTGAGTGAGTCTATCAGATTGTTTCCATAAAGATTAACTGAGAGGGAAAGCCCCATGCTGAATGCAGGCAGTACTCTTCCTTCGGCAAAGATTGAATAATAGAAGAAAGGCAGGTAAGTATTATGCTCCTCTTCTTCTGTTTCCTGATGATGGATAATGAGATCAACTGTTTCATGCTCCTATTTTTGTTATACTATATTATATACCTACCTTTGTTTGGGGTATTGTAGTTATGTAGCTCATTTAAAAATGTATAATTAAGAAATACAGTTTAATAGTCATATATAATAATCAAACTCATAGTCATAATAGGATTATTTTTCAAGGCTAAACAGATATATTTGCATGGTCTTCAAACATTTCAAAGACATACAGAACATAAATTTTTAAGATATTTAATAACCTGAGGCTTTTCATGACAGTAAGACTCATATGCTCCTGACAGCACTAATCTACTTCAGAGAAGATGATGGACATCAAAGAACCTTTTTATGGAGAGAACTTTCTTTGTGGCAAAAGCTAGGCATTTGGGCAAGAAAGTATCTTTGCTTTGACTGCTGACATTATGCTGTCCAAATTAGACAAATACTACCCCCCAAAAGTGACTGTTACACTTTGCCAAGACATGGTATAACAGTCCTTCAAAATTCCCTGCTTTAGAGGGGAGCAGAGAAAAATGTATACCTCAATTAAAAACATTCCCTGCTTCTTAAAAATGTTTATAAGATATACTAGGACTACAGGTCAAAGATGAATGTCCCAGTGTTGCAAAGGAATCTTGGGTGACTGTCCAGGCAGCCAGATGTCCCTGTCATTAAGTAATATTAAATCTTTCCAGGGTCTTTGATGGAGTTAAAGACTAAGTAGTTAGGCTTATCATTTTCTTAGTTATGATAAAAGGTAAATTAGATATAAAAACTTTAGACTCACAAAGGTAAGATAGATAATAGAATATTTTCTCTAAATTTTGCCAAATACAAATGGATTAGATATTGTAACAGCAATTCTTACTTGGTAACTATTTTTATTGTATATAATTTTACTCTATTAAAATTAAAACCTTTCTTTTTAATTATACAAAAGGGGAAAATGTTATGGAAAAATCATTTTATACACTGAGAAGATGTGTTACTCTCATTGGTTTAATAAAGAGCTAAATGGCCAATAGCCTAGATAGAAAGAGATTAGGCAGGAGTTGCTGACAGGAAGAGAGCTCTCAGGGATGAAGGAGAGCAGATTTGAAATGCAGGATGGCAGGGAGCCAGCCAGACACAGGAGTTGGAAACACAAAATAAGATAGAAGCAATGAAGCCATAAAGCAGAAAGTAAAGTAATAGAAATAAATATTTAAGTTATAAGAGCTAATTAGAAATGAGACCATTCTATCAACTAAGCTTTAATAATTATTAAGTAGTCTCTGTGTGGTTATTTGGGAGCTGGCTGGTGGGACAGAAAAGTCTGCCTGCGTACCCTTGTTCCCTTTCACTTGTCCCTTTCCCTTTCTCTTCTCATCTCCTATTATCCTAGCCCATTCTAACACAGACATCCCTTTTTATCCTCTTAAAAATTACACCATCAAGGTCATCTATTGCTGTTTTCTGCCTGAGTCAGAAAGCAGCAACTTGAACTTTTTTCCCTGCATAATAAAGGACCTCCCTGTGAAAATAGGTATTTGGATTTGGTTTTCGCCTAATCCAGGGTCTCAGAAGAAGCCCCAACTGTGAGAAAGTACCCTTCACTAAGCAGTTTATAAATAACAGAAATTAATTTTTCACAGTTTTGTGACTAGAATCTCAAAATACAATGCACATGTGCATTCAATATCTAGCTTGGTCCTGTTTCATAATTCACAGATGGCACTTTAATCACCTGCTAAGAGCCTCCAACTCCAAATACTATAATATTGACAATTATGTTTCAACCTATTAATTTGTGTGGCTATTGAAATGCATAGCATTTTAAAATCAAGACTTCACTGATAATGGGGATCCAAATATGACACCTATAATTATGCCCCTTTTGAACAAGGGGTATTTGGAGCTGATGACAAGTAGTAAGGAAGAGAAAGTGAAGGAAATTTCAGCCTATTCCCTCTCTTCATAAAACTGGGGCATACTCACTTTTGATAGTATCCTCCCTCTTCTTTCCCACACTAGGAAAATGAGGACAACTGTAGTTGGATTTTGGGGGGTGCCACCAACAAGCTCCCAAATAAAAACATGGAGATTTATTATTAATTATGAATGCTCAGCCTTAGCTTACGCTTGTCCACTAGCTCTTTTAACTTTATTTAACCTGTTTCTCTTCATCTATGTTTTGCCTTTGCCTTGGGAATTTTTACCTTTATTTCATTCTGTATGTTCTTCTTCTTTTTTTTTCGAGACAGGGTTTCTCTGTAGCTTTGGAGCCTGTCCTGGAACTAGCTCTTGTAGACCAGGCTGGTCTCCAACTCACAGAGATCCACTTGACTCTGCCTCCCGAGTGCTGGGATTAAAGGCATGTGCCATCACTGCCCAGCTTAATACTATATGTTCTACTTTCCTGCTTCTTCTGTGTCTATCTGTCTGTCCCCTGGCATCCCCCTGTTGTCTCCTTTTCTTTCCGTCTTGAGCCTAAGTTTCTCCTTCTACTCACTCTCCCTGTCCAGAAGTTCCACATATACCTCCTCCCTTGCTATTGGGAATTCAGCTTTTTTTTGTAATTACTTTTCTTTCGGTTTTTATACTTTTTTATTGATATTTATTGAGCTCTACATTTTTCTCTGCTCCCCTCCCCGTCTCTCCCCTTCTCCCTTCAATCCTCCCCCAAGGTCCCCATGCTCCCAATTTACTCAGGAAATCTTGTCTTTTTCTACTTTCTACTTCTGATGTAGATAAGATCTATGTAAGTCTCTCTTAGTGTCTGCATTGTTGTCTAAATTCTCTAGGACTGTGGTTTGTAGGATGACTTTCTTTGCTTTATGTTTAAAAACCACCTATGAGTGAGTACATGTGATAATTGTCTTTCTGTGTCTGGGTGACCTCACTCAAAATAATGTTTTCTAGCTCCATCCATTTTCCTGCAAAATTCAAGCTGTCATTATTTTTTTCTGCTGTGTAGTACTCCATTGTGTAAATGTGCCACATTTTCCTTATCCATTCTTTGGTCGAGGGGCATTTAGGTTGTTTTCAGTTTCTGGCTATGACAAACAAAGCTGCTATGAACATAGTTGAGCACATGTCCTTGTGGCACGGTTGAGCATCCTTTGGATATATACCCAAAAGTGGTATTACTGGGTCTTGAGGAAGGTTGTTTCCTAATTTTCTGAGAAATCGCCACACTGACATCCAAAGGGGTTGTACCAGCTTGCATTCCTACCAGCAATGCAGAAGTGTTCCCTTTTCCCCACAACCTCTCCAGCATAAGTTGTCATCAGGGTTTTTGATTTTGGCCATTCTTACAGGTGTAAGATGGAATCTAAGAGCTGTTTTGATTTGCATTTCTCTGATGATTAAGGATGTTGAATTCAGCTTTTAATTGATGCAATCAGGTGCCTTAGGAAGGCAAGGTAAAAGAGCAACACATCTTTACATAGTTAAACACATGCAACACATCTTTGCCTAGTTAAATACATATTCCACAATGAAGAACTATTAAAGAGAGAGAACTGACACTATGACGTGCCTATATAAATAAACTTTACTAAAATGACCCTTCTCATCCACTAGCTTCCCACATATTAGTTACCTTTCTACAATTTGCCACTCCTTCAAAGCTAAATCCTCCTTTCCTCTGTCTAGTACTATCTCCACTGTTTATTTCCTTTTGTTAACATAACAGATAAGCTCACAAGCCTAACGACTAATTTGTTTATTCTTTCTCCTACTTCTATTTTTTACTTCTTTTCTGTGAAACAGTTATGTATATGTTAAACTAACCCTTTGTTTTATTAATCTGTCTTCTGTTGGCTTAATTTGTAGGGTTTAGCTCCTGAATCTAAGAGAGTAGATGAAAATGATTTTCTTCTACATTTGAGAACATTTTAGTGCAAGTCCATTAGCCTCATGAGAAATAAAATCCCACCAACTCCCTTGTTGATTTTGTTCTGACATTTGAGGCTGTAACTTATATTGTACAAAATAAAAATTTTATGCCATCAATCATAATGATTATTATCTAAAAATATGTAGTTTGATTCCTACATTTATTTATTACTATAACCTGTCTACTTATGAAAGACATTTGCTGGAGGGTTGAGAATGGAGCAGTATTTTAGTAAAATAACCAGTCTGTTTAGTGAAAATATTTTTCCTCACTGATGACAGAGCAGAGTCATTCATTGTTAAAGATGAAAATTATGGTGCCTTGGGAAGTAGATTTTTATAAATGTTCTTACAGCTCAGGCCTAAAAGAACAGAAAATGCTAGTCATCTATGTTGTATATAACACTAAAAGGTGTAATATCTTAAAATTTTATTATCTACTTTAAGGGAATTATGTAATTTCATCTGTCATCTGCATGCTAAAAAGTATTACTTTGGAATGAAAGCAGTCATTTCCCTTTTAAATTAAATGAAACACTTGAACAGTAGCTGCAGGTTTTATCACACTAAATTGTACAGCAAAAGTCATCTATCCACCTTCATATTTTCAAAGATACAAAGTCTAGTGAATGGTGAAAATGGCATTCACTTAAACTCCTTCCTGATATTTTCCTATGTTTCTGCTTTACTATTTTTCTGACCCCCATCTTCCTACCCTGGTAAGTGGTACTTTTGTCAAAGTTTGTCTCGGACAGCTATATCTTGATATCATATATTAAATGATTTGGCTTTGAGTTGCATGAATCTCTACCTAGAATACAAACTAGGTAAACAACAACTTCGTCACCTTTTACTATCTGAAATTATGACTACCCCAATTCAATACATCTCAATAATCATATATTCTAATAAAATGAATGGTAGACATGAAACAATGAATCCAAATTAACCCAAATCATATATTCTATAGAGCATGAAGCCTGAAAGAAATCAGGTACAGCTCTGTAAATTCAAGGCTACCCTGGGCTACACAAAATCCAGAAAGAGATCCAGGTGGTGGTGGCTCACACCTTTAATCCCAGTGTTTGGAAGTCACACACCTTTAATCCCAGCACTAGGGAAGCAGAGAAGGGAGCAATATGGCTGGGTGGAGAGAGGAATATAAAGGGGAAGAGACAGGAACTCAGTGGAGCATGGAGTCTGAGGATTCATGGAGACAGAATCTCTCCCTTTTGGTCTGAAGATTTGGTAGAGGTGAAAGGTCTCTCTAGTGGTTGGTTGCTTTGCTCTTCTCATCTTCAGCTTGAACTCCAATATCGGTCTCTAGGTTTTTATTATTCAGGCTATACAAGCTTACCAATTTAATCTGTTTTTTATATTATTCTTGCTGGTCATAGGATTTACTGCAATGAAAATATTGCTTCACTCCAATGAAAATGGTGGTAGGCTTTGAAGTAGGTACCCATAGTCACTTACTCTATGGGAACAAGTAATAATTAAGTATAAACCATGCTTCTAATGGTGTACAAATGATGGTAGAAGATATAAAAAGGAAGCCACATCTGGGAGCTCTCATGTCTTCCTCTTGGTGGTGGACTGATTGCTCAAACCAAGAGCAAAAAATAAACATTTCCAGTATGCCGTTTTTTATCTAGGTATTCAGTTACAGCAACAAGAAAATTAATTAACACATGAACTGTAGAAACTTGAGATGATTTCATATTTTCTCTATTATTCAGGCATCTCATTCAAATGAGAAGATATATATACACACACACATATATATACACATATACATACATATGCTACAATGTATTGTTTCAATTTATGTTTACACCATAAAATGACCAAATCAGACTAATTCTCTATGATCTGAAATATTTATTATTTCTTTGTTTTAAAAGTATTTAAAATCCTCTAGGAAATATACCATATACTATTACTAGCTGTACTTACCCTGACATATGTGGTGGTTTGAATAAAAGTGGCCTTCAAAGTCTTGTATATTTGAATACCTGATTGCCCATTTGGTGTAACTGTTTGGAAAAGACTATGAGGTGTGATCTTTTGGGAGGAGGTGTATAGCACTGCGAGCTCTAGCTTTGAGGTTTTAAAAGTCCATGCTGTTCCCAGTTAGATCTCTGTGCCTCTCGCGCGTAGTTCAAAATGTAAACTCTCTGTTGCTTGCTCTAGTGCCATGCCTGCCTGATGTCTTCCAACTGTGATGAACTCTAACCCTCTCAAACCGTAAGCCGCAAATAAAATTTTCTTCTGTAAGTTGCCTTGCACATGGCATCTTATCACAGCAGTAGAAAAGTAAGTAAGATATCACTTAATAGAATAAAATAACTTACTCATCCTGTTTATCTATAATTTAGTACCATTCAGCAGTATCTGTCCTTTCCCTGTCTCCTAACCTACTGCTTATGGTAAATGTGCAACCTTCTTCTTCAGTAAATTTTACTGAAATTATTCCCACATTTTCCTCACTCATTTCTTCCAATATGTAGAAAATCCTACTGGGTTTGGTATAGCATCATAAGTAGGGAAGAGATGTGTATTGAATTAAGTGGGGAATTCAGAAAAGAATTCTCCGAGGATGGGAACATAAGCTTGTCAGAATTTCTACTCTTAGTAAATATGTATTTGGTTTGCTCTTCTGTCATGGAAAATATACTGTTAGTCATATAGGTGACTCAAAACTATAATAATAATAATTTCATCATCTTGTTTCATTGTTCTCTGAACTCATCACATTTGAATGATCTGAAAAGGAAAACCCCTTGTAAGCAAAAGGGGTGGGCCAAGCTCATGACATAACCTATAAAATAAATAATGCTATCTTATGGTTTGTTCACTTTTTAATAGAAAATATTACCCAATTCAGTTCAGTATGATAAATCAAAACAAAATAAAGAATGAAGAGAAACTTCCTGGCTGCTATGATACATCTGTCAATGCTAGTAATATAATATACAGAAAGAGACCAAGATTACATTTGCAATATAAAATGTCTGTGAAATATGACCTCTTTGTATGTTGTGTATTCTGAAAATAGAATCAATGACTAGTAGTTTCAAACATGTTCTTTCAACAGATGGAATCACTAGGATCACTACCTCATCTGAATCTACACAAGAATCTAGGCTAACTTTTGGACTGTCAAAGTAAAATGCCTGCTTTAAGCAAGAAGTTATAAACCTTTGCTCCTATAAACTGGCCTGAGTTTATTCTCTAAGTCTCTAAGGAACACACACATACACACACACACATACATGCACACACACACACACAAACACACACACACACTGATACCCTAGGCTACTTTAAGCAGCTTTATTTTATTACCTAAAAATGCTCCCAAATCAATATTTAAAGAAAACACTTTTACTTGTGAAATTACAGGATATTCTACAATTTAAATCAAGCAAATTAGTGATATTTTATGGTGATAGGAACTGAAATTCAAGGATAAAGACAATCAATATCACTGAATTGGGAATGTAGCTCAGTTCGTAGAGTGCTTGCCTAGAATGCATGTACCACCAGCACAGCATTAAAAAAACTGAGCATGTTGCCATGAGTTGGCAATCCTAAAACTCAGGAGTTAGAAGCAGAAGTTTCAGAAGTTCAAGGTTATCCTCCACTGCATACCAAGTTTAAAGTCATGTAGAGTTACATGAGACCCAGTTCCGAAATGAAATAAAAGAAAATGAATAACAAAAACAACCATTACTTTTATCAGCTTAAAATCAAGAGATTAAACAACCTCTGGTTATATTTCATTCTTACATTTTATCTAATACACAACATAATTTTCCTCATGTCAAATCATAAGAGGATTTAAATGCAGAGGGTTTGAATATCATGGTAAATATTATAGCTTTCTTGACACTAAGGTTTGCAGTCTGTTATCATTCTCAGTATGGTCTTAACAGTTAGCCAGTTAGTTATTGGTGCTATCCCTTCCTAGGAAAAAAAAGAAAGGTTTTTCAAAATAAAGTTGAGAGATAGTTTCAAATAATTTTAAATGAATACATTTTCTTTCATAAAATTCTGATCTGATTGTCCTTGGGGATTTTTGTTTGTTCGTTTGTTTCTTTGGTTTCTCCCTATGAATTGCAACAGTCTTCTGGGAACTTTCCAGAGCCCAAAGTTTGGTAATCTCTGAAGTGTATGTATTCCAAGGTTCCTTCCAACACTGTCATTCTATGAGTGAGTTTTATACTAGAAATTTATTTAACAGGTCTTAAGAATCACTGAAGATTTTAGGAAGGGAAAATGACAATATCAAAGCTGTTTCAGGGAGTTATATAAGAGATCTTGTTAGTTTAAAAGCAGGTAATTCAATAATGAAAAGTTGGACTCAATGCATATGGTGTCACAGGTTCTAGGATGCCTGAAAGAAAACTGTGAAAGCCAGAACTCTACAGGAGGGGCTAACTTCTTTGTCAAATTCTTGCCTTATCTCAGAACTATTTGTCCCATCCTCTCATTTAGGAGGCTTTTCAGGAAGAGGACTCTAAACATTTGAAATTAGTGTCAATCAATTATGAGAAGAATTACTGAATTATTTGCACATGCCATGTTTTAAACTCATTTATCTCTATCTCAGCAAAATCCTGTGTAGAAGCTACTATTATTATTACTATTATTACTATTATCATAAAAATGGTGACTCATGTACCCCCAGTGTTAGGCTCCTGCCATGTGGGACCACTTTCTTTATTTCTGACTCAACAAATCTAAACCACCAATGCTAATGTCTCTGAGAGGAAGATAGTATATTATTTATATTTTGCTGAATAGAAGAAGAATTAATTGCTTCAATGGGATGAATCATACAGAGGAAGCATATGCTAATGAGTTATATAAAATCAGTACTTGAAGAGGTCACAAGTGAAAACAGTCCCTATCATGCCATAAAATCAAATCTGGAGGATTCAAACAATATTAGAGAAAAAATAGCCCCTTTTACATCCTGGGCTATTTTTGCTTCAATCCTTTGCAATAAAATTACAAAAACTAAGTGGTGTGTCATGTGAAATTCTATGAAGAGCCGCTGCTCTCCAACATTTTTGGGACAAAATTCTCACAACTCTGCATTTGTTGCATCTGCACGATTTGGAGTTTTAAGGGAAGAATGTGTGAATGCCTAAAACCTCATGTTCCTCACCTCATATTACTTTAATTTGTTCAAAGAGAAAAACCACAGAATGTTAGAGACTTGGATAGATCTGGGAAATTAGTAGGTGTTGAGATCTCAAAGTGTCGAAATAAGAGTTCAGAATTTTTAAATAATTTACCACTTAAGACTTTGCTCTTCCCATTGTGCGGGACTAACACAACCAGTGCATTGTGGCAACTCCACATGCCACAAATGGATGGCATTCATTTTGATTTCATCCATCATCAAGTGATTACCGCTAGTGTCGTACCAGCTTGCTAGACAAATAATTTTAATTTTAAAAATGCATTATGGCATGACAAAGTTAGTAGACTTGCTGGAACAATGAAGTGGAGCATAGGGGTTTCCCCTTTTACTATAATTTTCTCCCACAAGTATCTTTATGATAATAATAGTTTAGCATTCTCAATACTTTAAGTGTATTATTTCTAAATCATCTAGTTTCATGAGCCTATAAATAGTGACATAGCATTATTTTATAAATGAAAGCAAATAGAAAGCTTAAAATTAAAGTTACTAGAACAAAAGCTGGAAAAATAGGAAACTCAATATACCTGGCTCTAGAGCAGGGTTTCTCAACCATCCTAATGCTATGCTTCTTTTATACAGTTCCTCATGTTGTGGGGACCCCCAACTACTTGTTGCTACTACATAACTGTAATTTTTCTACTGTTGTGAATGGCAATGTAAATAACTGATATGCAGGATATCCTATATGCAATCCCTGTGAAAGGGTCATTTGACTCCCCCCACCCCCAAAGGGGTCACAACCCACAGGTTGAGAACTGTTTTTCTAGAGTCTTCATTTCACTCTAATTTAAGACAACAATTTGAAGGAAAGGCACAGAACTCACTCAAAACTGGATGTGAAGGAGTTTCTGGTTTGCAACAAGGCAACTAAAAAGTTTAATAAGACAAGAATCAGGGAACCTTAAAAGCAAGAGGATAGTCTAAGGTTATGACAAGATGGTCTGCTGAAAATAGAAGGGAACAAATAAAGAATAGCTTCATGGATGATAGAAAAGCAGATAATTACCATGGATCAGTTTACAGATCTTCCTGAAATTCAAGTCAGCAACTCAAACAGTAATTTAAAAATCAAACACTCTAAAATAATACAATTCAACGATACACTAATTGATACTTACATGCTAAGGAATAAGGACAAGAAAATATTGAAAGTCTGTTTTCTATAATTAAACTCTGTTGTTTCTTTAAGAGCATAAACTTTTGATTGCACAACAAAAACTTTGTAATTCATAATATACAATTTTTTAAACTCGAGCTGTAGTGTCTCAGTCAGTGGTCACTGTGTCACATAATATGTCAGCATACCTAGTTCAAGGGCACATATTCTGTTTTCAGACTCAGGGCTGCAATGGCATTGTGTGATGAAATATAAGACAGCATTCCCACTTCAGATTATTAGTTTTAATCATTGTTTGTTCAGAAACTTTTCCTCTTGCCAACGGTTTGTGACACCACATTCAGCTACATGACCCCATATAGGGTCACACCCACAGTGTAAGATGCTGTACCTTATATCATCAACATACATAATAATTTAATTTTAAGTGATGCCTATTGAGAAACTGTGACCTGGAAGCATAATTTTATGACCATCCCTGACCAGAAAACCCTTATGAGGTGAAAGCAGTTTTGCATAATGATGATCACACAGACGAAGTATGCATTACAACAGCTCAACCAACAACAGAAACCCAATTTACTATTTTGAATGTTTGATCAGACATTGTACACAGCTCTTTATTACACTGTGTTGGTTAATCTTCAAAGTGAGTCTGTAATGTAGTTAATATTTGTAGCCCCATATTACATTATTGAAAATGAGGCTCAGAGAAGTTAATTACCTTGTCTGGGATCACATAAGTAAAAAGTGACCCAACATGAAGCCACAGAAAGTCTGTTGAACTCATTGATACACATCATTACACTCTGCAATATGTATTCAGTTGTCTAAAGGTTTGTGCATGGTTCAAAAATCAGAAGCAAGGCCTGGAAACACATAAATCCCTTTCCAGTTTCCAGTGTGTGTGTGTGTGTGTGTGTGTGTGTGTGTGTGTGTGTGTGTGTGTGTGTGTGGTGTGTTGTCATGAAGAATGAAGAATTTGTAGGGAAGAAAGATTAATATAAATCAATGAATTTTCAAAAAGATTTTCACCTAGCAGGAAGCTTTATATGGCATTTGATGAAAGAGACCACTGGGAATCAGTTTATTTCAAATTGAATTCCACATGCACATTCCTTTCAGACTCAACAGCTAGCTGTCTGTCTCACCAAGGACAAACTGTCTATCATCTCGGCTAAAAGTGAAGAAAGCTGTTTAAAATTGTCCCTTTCAACAATTCTACCTAGAGAAAAAAATACCTACACTTACAATTCTTTTTCAATGTTAAATTATTGCACAATGAAGTCCCTAAAAAACTGCTTTAAAACTAGAGTAGGACTCCCATCCTTATACATAAGATACTTACGATATACAGAGGCCAGAATGCATCTTAAGGAAGAACCCCATTCAATGAAAGCCAGTTCTACTCCAGCTAGCTTGTGACATCAGTGTTAGTCCTGTCCTTTACAGCCAGCATTTCAAAGGCCCAACAGTCTTCTTCGGGGCCTTTCAAGTCAGATTTCATTTTTCCGCTGTCACAAAACGTAGCCTCAGTCAGTATGACATCTGCTTCCACATTTGGCAGAGGGCTCTTTCTTCTGTGACAATGAAAATGAAGGTCCCTTCTTTTCTGATAGATTTTAGGGCTTATTCATGCACAGAGCTTTTGTTTCTTCATGGGTTACACTAGTACAGGGAAGTATCTCAGCACTCCAGTCTTTTTTCCTTTTTCTTATTTTTATGACAAAAAAAAACACTGTTCATATAAATCAAAAATGAAATGCCTAGAGTTCATCCAGTGTATTGCATGTTCAAAGCTCTCAATATTACTTAACTCTTTTCATTTCATTTCATTTTCCAGGGACATGTCATCATTGAGTCCTGGTTTATAGGAGTTAATAAACTGCATTTCCTAATACAATCAGAGTTTATTAGGGCTATGTGAGAAGCAGATCGCTCAAACGCCTTGTAGGCTTTATACTCAGTGGTCTCTGCTTCTAATAAGCAGTATGTTCTCACTCCCTCCCTCCATCCCTCCTTCTCTCCCCCGTCTTTTTCTCTTTGTGTATGTTAACATTACAGTGTTATACAAGCAGGGTTGAGAATGTGATGGATACCATTCTGACCTTAGCAGGCCAGATAATACCTTCTTATTAGAAGGCTGTCAGAAATGGGACAACAGGTTTGCCCTAAGTTTCAAATGCCTTATTATCCTGTTGTTGTGCTTTCTGTATTGTTCTCTGGGATGGCTATACAGACAAACAGCTTAGGTACTTATGCTGTGACTAGCACACACCACTAGTTGATGTCTTTTAATTCAAGTTAGAAGAGTAGGTGAATGGTGTTCCTGAGGATATGTCCTGTGATATATGCCTGAGCTTAAAATCAATATGACAGCAGCTGGTAGAACAGGCTAATCAGTTCTGCTTTGAAGATGGAGGCATTTTTGAGAAGCAGAGAGTTGTGGCAAACTTACATACTACACAATCACATACTGAAACATTTCAGATGCATATTTCATATCATTATGCTCACATTCAATGCCAATTATAGATTATATTTGAATCAAAACAAATGAATCAAAAACAATCAAAGTTAGTTTTTGAAGTCAGCTTTACACTCTCTTGATGTTCAAGCAAAGACTAATTAAGGCATTTAACCAGGGTTCTCAGGATATCCTAGTTTCTCCTTCAGTGAAATTCTGGGAAGCAGAAAGGGCAGTATAGACATATGGGATAGCAAAACGATTCTGCCTTCAGATGTTACCTCTCACATCACTTCCTATCTCTAGTTAAATCAAACATGTTTGTCCTTCGCCTAGACTGGACTGGACTGCCTTGTTAACATTTGATCAGTATGAGGATGGGGAGATGCAAAGTATCGCTCCTATCCTAAATAATGTTAGTTGATATTTATGGGGTGTTTATTGCATGACAGACTTTATTCTCAGCAGCTCACATGCAACTCATGACTCCTCAAAATACAGATGTAAGTTAGACAGCTTTATAACACTTACACCATTATTCTTCCAATCTATAAGCAATCTAGGCAGAGAGAGAGATTAACTTACTAGTTGTTTCCATCGGAATCTGAAATGTATTTCCATAGGATCATACATTGAAGGCTTCTGTGCCAGCTGCTGTTATTTTGGGGATGTAATGGAAACATTAGGGTGTGAGACTAGTTAGAGAAAATCAGTTGTTGAGATATGCCTTTGAAAATACTACTCTGACCCTTGGCCCATATCTAGAGATGAGTATATTTGTTCCACCATTCCCTTCTGCTATGATGGCCTGCTTTGCCACCAGCCTAGAGCTGCCACTGATAGAATGAGACCTCCGAAGTCATAAGCCAAATGTATCTTTTTC
The DNA here is from genome assembly GCA_004026605.1 of Ondatra zibethicus. Classification (NCBI taxonomy): domain Eukaryota; kingdom Metazoa; phylum Chordata; class Mammalia; order Rodentia; family Cricetidae; genus Ondatra; species Ondatra zibethicus. The sequence goes on from PVIU01017242.1 coordinate 21,244, forward strand.
TCCTTTATGTTGATTTGTGGGCATCTTTGTTAGGGTTTTTATAGCTGTGCTCAAACAACACGACCAAAAGCAACTTGGGAAGGAAAGCATTTCTTTCACCTGACACTTCCAGGTAACAGCTCCTCATTGAGAGAAGTCGGGGCAAGAACTTTAAGCAAGGCAGGAACCTGGGAGACAGGAGCTAATGCAGAGGCCTTGTAGGAGTGCTGCTTACTGGCTTGCTCCTCATGGCTTGAGCACCAGTACCATAAGCCCATTGGTGGCACCACCCACAAGGAGCTGGGCCATTCCACTTCAATCACTGATAAAGGAAATGTCCCATCAGCTTCCCCATAGGCCATTCTGGTGCGACATTTTCTCAGCTGAGGTTCCCCCTTCCAAAATGACTCAAGCTTGTTTCAAGTTGACATAAAACTAGCCAGCATAGTGAATGTCTATACTAGAGAAGATACTCAATTATACAACAGTGAGTGCATGGTACATGCCCACTAAATAGACATTTGAAATGACTCAAGTTAGAAGTAATCTAAATGCCTATCCTAGTACATTTTTTTTTTCCAGTGGGCCATTTAGATAGGTGTTAAAACCATGACTATCAAAACTTTACAAAGTTTGGAAATATTCATGACACAATATAAATTTTACAAAGCAGTCTACAAAAGTATATAACAATACCATTATAAAGATACAACTTTTTGAGGATATTTAAAAAAGACTAAAAATTATAACAAATCATGAAAATAATTGTATAGCAGTAGGTATATCAGGCTAAGTCTTTTAAATTTTATTATATATTTTCTGAAAATTTCTCATTAACTGCCTTCTTTATAAACAACATTAAAGAAAGATATACTTCAAAGACCCTGTCACCTCCATGTAAGGTTAGCCTTGTCACAGTTGATAGAGAGTCCCAAACTCCCAAGCTGTGTCTAATGGCTTTCTGAGGATAAATAAGCATTCTCAAGGCCTGTGCCTCTTCAACATAACTACCCAACCAATCTTGTATAGCATCTGTTCTACCTTTGAGGATTCCTCATTTTTTTTCAGCCAAGAAGTTATGTCAGATCGATTGCCTAGGCTTCAGTATATGGCCAATTGTTATACTTCTTTTTATTTTTTTAGATGAAACATGACAAACTAGACCTTGGTTAGAAAGACGAGATCTTATTTATGATGGAATAGAAATTTATAAAATTTATACCCAAGGTAATATAATATCACAATCAATTACCAGAGCCCCCTAACTTAAAAGATAAACTTAATTGTGACATATTTCTAATTTTTCTTTAAATCAATCAATATTGGACCTTCATTTAGATTGAATAAGAAGACTTCAAATATTTCATCCTAAAAACTTACATTCTGTTTTGTGTCCTGCTTCAAGTTTTATAACTATAGCTATATTATGTGGTTCATTAATAGTTAAGGGAGAACAGGGTGAGCTTGCTCTGAGTTTATTCCAGTCCATTATGCTTTGCCCTGAGAAGCTACCCAGCTGCCTTCCAATCTCCTGAAGAAAAGCGGTTAGGAATAATGAACTAGATATGGCTAAAAACACCATCAGCATTTAGCTATGAGAAGTTGTGAGGAAAAGAGGAGAGAAAATTACAAGCAATGATAGAAAAGGGGGAAAATTAAGATAATTAAAATATTCTAATGAAATATTTCCAAATAGGCCCCTCTTTGAAGTCACTGTGTTATGGTCCCTGCCTGCAAAAATGGAAATAACAGTTCTTAACATTTGCCTCCTAGGTATTAAACATGTCTCATAAGGTTATATAATAAAAACTGATTTATATGTAAGCCAAAGAAGTAAAGTATTATTTTTGCAAACTAAAAATGATAAAGCATTAAAACAAAACTTGATTTAAGCAGCCAGATAATAGAGTTAAATCAGGTAAGTTTCCCTAATTTGGATTCTTTATAATCACTGGAAATATGTGGATGAATGAGAGGGTAGGTCAACAATTATGCTCATTTTTAAGAAGTCCTAAATAAATACATTCAAAACAGTCCTGAGTAAATTGACAGCAGACACAGCAAAAGCAAATGTGCAAGAATTTAAGACTTAAGTGGAGTCACTGATGTATTTGGAAACAGTCTTCATCCATTCTAGCAGGAATTAAGGAGCTTCAGGTTTGCATGAACAAATTTTCTCAACAATAAGTCATAAAAAAACTACAAGATCATAAGCTAAGTAAAGTAGCAAACATCCACAAATTCTTCTGCACAAAGTATGTTTGTTACAAAGTGACTACTTTATTTTCACATTTGATAATGATATTTTTCCTTTACTCTTAGAAACTTTCATACATGTATACAATATCTTGATCATATCTACCTTCCCACCCCATTTCTCCAACTTAATCTACTATAATAACATCTCGCTCTCATCTTCCTGTATTCCCTTTTAATAATACACTGAGTCCACTGACTGTGTCCATATATACATGGGTGCAGAGTCATTCAGTCAATTATGGGGAACCTATCAGTGTCTTCCCCCAAAGAAAACTGACTCTACCTGTAGCAATCAGTTGCCAATAGTTCCTCAGCTAAGCACGGGCCATTCAGAGCCCAATCCCTCTCCGTGCTAGAATTATTTTAATAGCTTGTTTTATTCTTTGAAAATGTTATACATTTATACAATCCATATTATTTATATCCATCCACCATTACTGGTTTGATCTTGTTAGGTCTTGTGGAGGTAACTATAGCCACTATCAGTTCATGTGTGCTACATCCAGAGGACAACATTCCATAACAATCTTCTCCACACTCTGTCTCTTACATTCTTTCTGCCCTCTTCTGAGATGCTTACTGAGCCTTGAGAGTAGGTTGAATAAGGGTAATAATATAGATAGCTCATCTACAGTTGAGCACTCATGGAAATTATTATCAGTATAAAATGCCTAATTTTGATACGTAGTCATGCTCATACCCTGATTTCTTCAGCATGAATTAGTTTCATAAATGTTGTGATAGATCTCATTAAGCAGAAATCACTTATTCATTCAATGACATCATACTGAACTATCTGCCAAGTAGGAAGTAGTCCAGGCATTGTGAATATTTGAAAGAGTAAAGGAGAAAAAACTCTGTGACTAATTTTCTTGGGGGACAAAAATTCAAAGTAAATATCATAGACTATTACAAGGTAGTAAGTGAGCGAGGGTAAGGTGGATAGAGAGTGTAGGGAGTTGGGACTAGAATGGGAACAAGTTTATACTTACATTTCATCAATTATAGTGGACTTTCTGCAACTGCACATTTCATAAAATAATGTGTTTCATTATTATAAATAAATAAATACAAGCATCATTGAAAAGATGATATTGGAGGGAATGATGGGGGAATTCATTTGACTAAGAGTTACATTTGCAGCAAATCAAGCAAGAGAATATGGTAGCTTAGATCAGAGAAGAAACAATGACTATAATGAAAACATCTATGATTCTGGTAGTCATAAAACCCACACTACCTTTCGTCTGACTTACAGTTTTTATACTTCCTCAGACCGTACACTATACTACTGCCTGTTATCAGAGTGGAATGTTTCTGTGGCCATCCCGCCTATCCATGATTTATATTCTAATTGAAAATATAAAAAATTGTAACTTGGCTTTTGCTCTATATGTACAATTCACATGTTTTTCATCTGATGGTTATATAGTTTGAGTTTTCTTAATTGTAATTAGGATCCTTCTTCACAAAGTTTCTTAAACTTTTGAGTAGGTGGGTGCTTTTAAAAATAAAAAATAATCTGCCTTGTAATAATTCTGCCTAACAGAATTATAAGCATAATTTAAATATAAAATTGAATTATGGTTACAAAACCTGGGATTTTGGTTTGCTTTGATGTTTTAAAATCCTTATCCTTGTACATATGCACTGTACTCTCAACTTCCACCATCATCGCTTCAACTTTAGGTCTTTAACAAATTCCTTATATACTAAGATTTGAAGATATATCTAGTGAGGGGATTTCAATAGCTAAAATCTTCTGTCAACTGTTAACATAGATGCTCTTAATTAATGATAATCTACATGCTTTGAGGAACTCCTAGACTTTCCAAAAAGGAACCAATATGATAGATGGCAGGTGTTTCCAAGATAAATCATCAAGAACAATAGAATAGTGGGTGAAAAACCAACCAACAAACAAACTAGAATCAACGCTAGAAGTAATGGACTAGATGTGAGCTTGCTAGTGTGGGTCACGTGTTAAATGTTTTGTTTATTGATGGAAGTAACTAGATGACTGGCATTGTTAGGAAGCCTGACTCGAAATGTCTTATTGGACTACCTGATATAGTTTGAGGAGGCCAGTTTCAAGTGACTTCCTTTGACTTCACTAACACCAACCCTTCTGTAATGCTATGATGATATAATCAAGAACTTTGCAAAATAACAGAAAACTTTTGGGTCTAGAGAATAGAGAACAATGGAGAGGCAGAAGATTGGGACAGATAGAGTCCTTCTCTGAGCCTACATTAAGGTTTGGTCTCCAAGGAACAAAACCTGAATAATCTTTCAGGTTTAGGTACAGGGAATCCATCCAAAGAGGAAGAACAACAGTTTTTATGAGTACAGCATTGTAGTGATATTTAATTTGTATTTTAATAAATAAAGCTTGCCTGAAAATCAGAATGCAAAACAGCCACACTAGTCAGCCATACAGGCCAGGCAGTGGTGACACACACCTTTAATCCCAGCAGCCACACTAGCTAGCCATAGAGGCCAGGCAGTGGTGGTGCAAGCTTTTAATATTAGTTCTAGAGAGAAATATAAGGCTGGATGAGACAGGAATGTGCTCTCTTTTAGTCTGAAGATTTTATAGAGGTAAGAGCTCTCTAGTTGCTTGGCTGCTTTGCTTTTATGATCTTCAGGTTGAACCCTGTCTCTGGATTTTTATTATTCGTGTTACACACCATTATTCTAGATTCTGCACCTGATGCAAAAGACTTGGTCTTCCTTTTAGTTATTTGCGAGCTAACATTCTAATCAGCAAAGAGTATATGATTACTTCTAACTACCATCAGAGCAGTAACATGAACTAAGGTCATGCGTTCCATTATATTCCATTCTCTGGTGGTGGAGAATACAGGTAATAGGAATATCAAAGGAACACTTCTGAGATGCCTGCAACATACACCAACTATTTCAAACTTTTTAAAGTAGAAAATAAACATCCATGTAATGGGGAAGTATGGTTGATTTTCCAGTATCTTTTCCACTAATTGTGGTTTCTCTTAAAAGTACCAGTTTTGTAATTCATAAATTTATCAAGTGAACTTATTAAAAATTCTAAATTCATCAGGAATGACATATATGCTCAGAAATACTTAAAGTAACATCTCTGGAATTGGAGAGATGGCTCAGTGATTAGGAATACTGACTTCTCTTCTAGTGGTCTTAGGTTCAACAACCAGTACCCATATGGCAGCTCACAACAATCTGTAATTAGTTCCATGATATTTGGCACCTTCTTCTGGTTTCTATTCCATGAGCATCAGGCACATATGTAGTGCGCAGACAAACATGAAGGTAAAACAACTATATACATGATATTAAAATAAATAAATCTCAAAATAAAATAGCATCTCCATTTTTCAATTTCATATTTACCACCTTCAGTCACTTGGAGGTTGTCTTTCTTCACTAGCATTTAGAATATTGATAGCCACCGTTTCTCCCTTAATCATCTGTCATGCAAGAAAGTAGTATTTGATTCAGGAATAATATGTCTAAATAAAGCAACTGTATGTTTCAATAGAGAAGATAGCAGACATGAAGAATTGTGAACAGTCTCATTTCAAGGTCCAGGAAGACATACTCAAAAAGCAACAAGAAATGACCAAACACTATTAAAGAGGGTTAGTGTTAAAATGGGCCTAGTTACTCTATATTGCTTAAAAGAATGAGCCCAAGTAACTTGGTGGCATTTACTGATTAATCTTATGATTCTTCAGAGTTTTTCTGAAACAGAAAGAATAGATTTGAGGGTACATTAGTACTTTCTTCAAGAGACAGTAGCTTTTCATCCCCCATCAGTTTATGAGTTTGCCCCAAAGTTGTCTGCATATCTGACTTTTAAGCTGATATAATTATACTCAAATTAGTCTTTCCCCTTTTCATTACTCACAAAACTAATAGCTTATTCTATTTTTCTGTGATATTCTTACAGTTTGATTTGACTTATAGGGAAATAATTTAATTTACAGATATTTTATATTTTCCAACCTGATTGTGGAGTTTTTCAAGACCAGGCTATTTGCAAGATATTGCTTTACTATCTAATTCATGCAAGATACCAGTTCAATACTTTGGAAAAGAGCTAAAATAGAAATATGGTTAGCTATAGAATATATATTCATGGCACTTTTTATAAGTTTTATACAAATATATATTTTATATTGAGTATATTCCTTCATATTCTCCTCACCTTTGTCTTTTTACTTTCCCATTAGACTCCCATGTTCTCCTAGACTGGTTTTATTCCGTTGCTATGTCATATATAAATAAAGGATTTTAATATATCTATATAAAATCTATAAATGAGAGAAAATACATAATTTTTGTCTTTCTGGGAATGACTTAATTCACCTGATATGATTAGCTCCAATTGCATGCATTTTCCTACAAATGAAATAACTTCATTCTATTTTATGGCTGAAAAAAGTCAATTGTGTATCTACACCATGTTTTTTTCCTTATCTAGTCCACTGTTATTAGGGCCAGGAAGATGACACTGAAAAACTAGGTTAGTTCCATAACCTAGATAATTCTACAATTTCAAATAGTGCTGTTAGAATCATTGACCTGAAAATATCTCTGTGGTAGCTTGACTTGAAGCATTCAAGTAAATGGCCAAGATGGGCATAACTGGGTAAAACCACATAATCTATATTTAGAGTTTGTTTGTTTTTGTTTTTGTGAAAGCGCCACATTGACTTCCGCAGAGGCTGGACAAATTTACACACCCACCAGCAGTGTATAAGGACTCCCCTTTGTGTATCTCTTCACAAGCCTTTTTTGTTTGTCTTCTCCATGACTGCCATTTCTTATGAATGGCTGCCTTTCTGCTGGAGTAAAACAGAAACTCAGTAGAGTTTTGATTTGCATTTCTCTGATGGGTAGACTAGCCAATTTTCCCCCAAATGTTGATTGGCCATTTGTATTTTCATCTTTGACAGTACTCTTCTTCATTTCATTAGTCTACTTACTGATTGGGTTATTTGATTTTTAGCTCACTGCTTATTTAAAATGTAAGATGTCTCTTCACTTTACTGTTTTCTTTGCTATGTGGAAGCTTTCTGATTTCATGAAATCCTGTTTGTTGAATGTTGATATTATCTTGAACAACTGGAGTCCTGTGAAGGAAGTTCTTATCCATCTTAACATGTTTTTAAGAGGTTTTACTCTTACAGTTTTGGAATTTCAGGTCATATATTAAGGTCTTCAATGCATTCAGAATTGTGCTTTGTGAAGCATGAGATAGAGGTCTCATTTCATTCTTCTGTATGTGACTATCCAGTTCTCAGAACTATTTGCCGAAGAGGCTCCAGTATGCTCTTTTGGAATTTTTATTAACAGTAGTGTGGGTTTTTATCTGGGTTCTCTATTCTATTCCACTGGTGTGTGTGTCTTTTTCTGACAGTACTGTGCTAGTTTTATTTCTATGACTCTGTATCATGGATGATGATACCCCCAGCATAATTCATTCTGTTCAAAATTATTTTGATTATCTGGGGCCTCTTGTGTTTCCATAAAAAGTTAAGAATTTTTCTCTATTTTTGTGGAAAAATAGCATTAAAATTTTAATGGAAATTGGATTGGCTCAGTTGATTTTCATGTGCTAATATAGTGTTTTAAGCATGGGTAGTTTTTCTATCTTTTAGTGTATTCTTTACTTTCTTTCTTCATAGTTTAAGAGTTTTCATTATTAAGATTTGCAGTTGTGTGGATGAAATATCCCCCATATTATTGCACATTTGAATAATTGTTAGCCAGTTGGTGGAACTGCTTTGGGATGCTTAGGAAGTGTGACCTTGCTGGAGGAAGTATGTCACTGGGGGCTGGCTTTGAGGCTTCAAGAGCCAGGTGCTATTTCTAGTGCCCTCTCTTCACTTCTTATCTGTGGTTTGATGTAAGTCCTCAGTTTTTAACTGCTGCTTCAACCACCTGTCACCTTCTACCTCTGCTCTACCGTCATTGACTCTAACCCTCCTGGAACCCTAAGCCCCAAATAAACCATTTCTTCTATAAGTTGCCTTAGCATGGTGTTTTATCACAGCATTTAGAGAGTAACTAAGACAAGACTCCACCAGAGAACTTTTGTAATATTTTGTCTTTTTAAGAGACAAGCCACGCTCACTCCCTTCCAGCTTCCAGCCTCAGCCTCTCTCTCTCTCTCTCTCTCTCTCTCTTGGAGAGGCAGCCTCTCCCTCTCTCTTTGTCTCTCTCTTTGTCTCTCTCTCTCTCCATCTCCCCTTCCCCCCTTTCTGCCCCTCTCCCTTCCCTTCCATAACCACTAAATAAATGTCTACCTTACTCTACATGGTGTGCCTGTCTGTCTCTTGCCTGCCTGCCACATGTCTCCTGGCCTAGTCACTGCTTGGGGACCTGCAGCAGTCTCTGCCTGGGACTGGCTGCTCTCAGCCTCCACCCCCCCCCCCCGCTGCCTGCAGCCACATGGCTGGGGACCAGCCACCTTGGTTTGGGGACCTGTAGAGTGGTCTTGACCCCGCAGAAGGTTGCCTGGGACCTGCAGCAAATCCATTGGGACCTGCAGCACAATGCTTTTGCTGCGAGTTCCCCCCACAGGCAGAGGGCAGCAGATCCCAAAGTAGCCAGTCCCAGGCAGGGCGGGTGCTCGACCACGCTGCAGGTCTCCAAGGTCTCCAACAGCATTCCTGGCAGCTAGCCACCAATAGCCATGTGGGGGCTGAGGGCGGGTGAGAGACAGACATAGGCACACCATACAGAGTGGAGGTTAAATATTTATTTAGTGGTTATGGAAGGGAAAGGAGAGGGGCAGAAAGGGGGGAGGGGAGAGGGAGAGAGAGAAAAAAGAGAAAGAGAGAGAGGGAAAGAGGCTGCCTCTCCCAGAGAGGGCTAAGGCTGGAAGCTGGAAGGGAGTGGGCGTGGCTTGTCTCTTAAAGAGACAGAACATTGCAACTTTAAGATCAGACAAACACTTAGTCAAAGCACCAGGACACTCCATTGCCTTCCTATATATCAATGACAAACATACTAAGAAAGAAATAAGCAGAAAACTTTTTGATTCATAATACCTCAAAAAATATACCTTGGAATAAACCTAATCAAGAATGTAAATGACCTCTAGAGGTTAAAATATTTTTTAAAGTAAATATCATGCTGTTGAAATAAGTACATACTGCTTGTAGATTGCCAGTTTGTAATTGTTTCTCTAACAAAGGCTATAGGATAAGAATCGTGATGAGATGAAGGAAAGGTAGAATTAGCAATCTGTGAAAGCTCATTTTGATACTTGATGGGAAGGTAAATATGGCATCACAGGCTCTTGAACTTCCAATTGGCAGACAGTGAATATGATACCATAGCATACTAACAAATGGCATAAGGAAGGACAAGTCTGAAGGTAGACTCTGGGGCTATGAAGAAGATAATATAATTTTAGATCAGGAAGGAGCCATCTGCATAGTAGCCATAAGGGCTTTGCAAGTAGAGCAACTCAATTTTAAGTCTAGAACTGGAGGAGAAATCAGAGTTAGAGATGTGGAATATAATAATCATAAGTGTAGAGATCATGATGAATATGCAATGCACCTAGACACAGTACAGAACAAGAGAAGATCAGAGAACAAAGCCTTGGAAAACACTGATACTTAATAACTATACAGAGAAAGTGAATGTTGCAACTATGATGATGGAGCCCAAGAGGAAGGATGCAATGTCTCAGGACAAAAAGTAAGAGAAAATTTGAAAGAATAGTATAATTTTAAAAGACTGATAAAGTGTTTGCCACATAAGAAGGCATATGATTAAAACTGGCTGAATGAGTGAGTGATGGCATGAAGGTTCTGTAGCATAGAGGGCAAGTAAATCAGACCATATCACGCTCTTCAGAACACTAGCATCCTAGCTACCACCAGCTAAGCATCCCAATTATAACCACAGCATGTAATAGAGTGATGCTATTTTACAACTTTATCTTATTTGTTCTGTAGCTGAACACACCTCCTGCTTAGATGACTATCATTTTCATTTGAGCTGAATGGCTCTCTGATCACTTCTACCTTCAAAGTGGAAAATGAGGGGCTATTTACAACTAGTGCAACTCCAGACTGTTTCAAGGTTTGTGGAGGGTTACAGAAAATGTCTTTGGACCAACCATAAAAGTTTCAAATAAGAAAAATGTAGGGCCAAGAAAATGGCTCAGTGCTGTGGGAGCTCCTTCAGCCAATAGCCTTTAAGATACCAGCCCACTGGGGCATGGTCTCTTATACTTTAAAAAGCAGTGGGAACCTGGCTCTCTCTCTCTCTCTCTCTCTCTCTCTCTCTCTCTCTCTCTCTCTCTCTCTCTCTCTCTCTTCTGGCTCCCTTACCAGTGGCTAGACTCTCTGTTTCCTGTTTGCAACGAGAGGACTGTTGTTTGGGATGGTGATCTGTAAGGTTTTCTCCTCAAATAAATAACCCTTTTTATTATGTCTAATTCTTAACTGGTGTGGGATTGTTTTGTGGCTTCAGCTCAGAGTGTTTAGCTTACTGTTGTCAAGCTTGATGATCCCTGGGACTCATATGGTGGGAGGGGAGAAACCAGATCACACAAGTGGTCTTATGACCACCACACAAACATATACCATAGCATGTGTTCCCCATATTCACTCACAAAATAAATAATGTAATTTTATCTAGCCATTGTGCTACACCCTTTTATTTCTAGCTTTTGGGAGACAAAAACAAGAAGATCTCTGTTGAGTCTGAGGCCATCCTGCTCTACATAGTGAGTTCCAGGCCAACCAGGGATATATAAATTGAACAAATTGAGAAGTACTTACCTTTAACCAATAACTATATTCAATTAAGTGTCATTTTTATCAGTGCAAAAACATCTCCAGAGAAAAACAAAAGGCATTAAGTTCTGCCACTTTTTGCTTCTGTTGTATAGTGAGACAAAATATTACCATGTAATTAATTCGCTCTAACTTGCTATACCAAGAGTATATTAAAACTCAATTTTATTTCCTAAGGATTCTTCTAATTCCAACCCTTTTATACCTCTCTATCCTGTCTGCTCTCAAGTTAAAGCTACAAATGAGTACAACCTTTAGTAAAAGGAAATTTGAATGTCTAAGTTAGTCATTTGGAAAAGTCTTCCTATCCATTGTAAATGGTTTTGCATGTATGTATGTATGTTTGTATCATGAGCCCACAAATGAATCCATACAGCAGACATCCATTTAAAAATTGCGTTGTAGATTGGAACTGTTAAGTCCAAAGGAAATCCCAGTTCTCCAAAGTCTAAAAGGCAGCCCAAATATCCAGAGATTATCTCAACCTGGACTATAGGAGGATTTCTTGTGCTTAGATAAAAGCCAGTATTCCTCAGGTACTTGCAAAACCAGTTCCCATCTGCAAAAAGGAGTCCTTTCCCTTACCTCTGGCAGAAAGGGCATATGGCTGCCTGTGGCATTTATCAGCATATCAAAGCTCATGTTGACCTCCAGCCTTCTCCAGAATCACAATTACCTGTTAGACATTTCAAAGTCCTAGGCCTTCTCTTCTCCTTCCAGTCTATAAACCCTTCCAGATCATGGGCTTCCCTTCCCCAAAATACTCAATCTCTTTATAACCCAGGTGTTTTTATTTCACTCTTCCCTCCCTCCCTCCTTCCCTCCCTCCCTCCCTCCCTCCCTCTCACTCTGTTCTTTCCCTGTTTCTCTCACGCTGTTCTCTCTATTCTCATCCCCCTGCTATGTTCTTCTCTTTTGCCAATAGCTCTGGATTTCCAGTCTACTGGACATGTTCAGTCTGTTTCTTTATTTCTCTGTTATGCACTCTTCCAGATGCCTCTGGCTATTTTCTGTATCATATCTATAAAAATGAAAGAAAGAAAGAAGGAAGGAAAAGAAAAAGAAGGAAGGAAGGAAGGAAAAGAAAAACCAAAGGAAAAATCCCCAAAACTTTTCACTTGCTCATACCAAGGGTACGTCATTTTGTCTGTTTCAACAGGAAATATGCATGGCTCAATTTCGTGACTACCCACCCCTTCCAAAATTTGAAATAATTAGTCCAGGAGCTAGGAACTAAAAGAATATTTTAGTTGCTAGGGAAAAAATGGTAATCACCACAGTGAGCAGTTCACTTTCTTTTTACTTCAGAGGGAGAGAGCCATTAAGAGGAGCTAAATGGATGACTCTTTTCTGTGCCACATCATGACACCACTTAGTTGAGAATTAGCTTAATCATCTGTTTGCAGAAACTACCTTTTTATTTACAAACAAATATCTGTGACGATAAGAAATGTAGTGCCTCTCAATGAGACTAGCAACTGCATACATTATCGAAGTAACCAGAATTAGAAGTCAGGCTCAAGGACAATCCCATTAAGAGCTAATATTCTTGGCAAAGAAAACAATGGAATATTAAGGGACTGAGAGAAGCAGCGCAGTTATCTTTATATACAAGAAGTCTATAAATGGAGTAGGAGGTGGTTTGAGGATCAGGGCTGACTTTTCTATAGATTCCAATAAGGTAGTCCTAGCAGAGCAGTTCACAAGTCGTTTTATTATGAGGTGCCCACCAGAGATGAACACTCAGACACAGTTTATAGTCAATTGAAAGACTTAATCCAGCCAGTTGGGACTACACCCAGGTATTTGGCACATAAGGGTAGTATAGCCCCAAATGTCCAGAGAACAGGATTTCTGAAGGCAAAAAATCATGTTCTGGCAGTTGTGCAGGTGGAGGTAACTTCATAGAAGCAAGTACTTCAATAAAAGCTAAGATAAGCTTTTAGCTTGGAAGGTTCCACACAAACAGTCAGTTTAACAGAAGATATACTAGCTTGGACACCTTGACCTTGGGTTCCTAGAATAGAATTTCGTAATTTGTCCATGGGATTCTCCATTAAGAAGATCAAATTATAGTCAAACCTGACATGGCCTCAGCAAAAATACAAAATGAAGAAACCTCTGTACTGTCTTGCCCTGTCACAGTATTGTTTACTTATATTACACACATATTTACATGCAGGATTTGAGTTTTAAGACACTAGAACCCATCATAGAAGTATTAAGGTAAAGATGCTAATCCAAACCTTAATTTTCAACATATGTCAGATTTCATGAGTATTTCTCACAAAGAATTTAACAAATGAGGATTACTCCAAGAGTAAGATCCAGGGAAACATCTTTGTCTAGAGAACATTAGCAAAGCAAATAAAGCAAAGGAGGAAAGGGAGTGACACCACCTTGGATCAGCATAAGAAACGGTAAGTAGATGGAGAGAAGAACACGTTACTTTAACACAGGTTAAGAATCACCATAGAAATCTAAGTAAATCAAAATAGGCTCCCCTTGGGGGCCACAGAAAATGCTGGGAAACCAAACTTGAGCTTTAATGAAGTGGTTCTCAAACACTATGCATACCTGCATTTTATTTTGGGATGGACATAAATTAATGTCTGGGAGCTTATTAACATAGATTCCATTTCATAGATTTGGAAAGCTAATGATAATGTAAAAAAATGGTTTTGCATTTTTGAGACATTTTTTACTTTGTAGCCTTTGCTGGCCTGGGATTCACCACATTAATCAGACTGGCCTCAAACTCATAGAGATTCTCCTGTCTGTGCCTCCCAAATGCTGGGTTTAAAGGCATGAGCCATCATGATCAGCAAAAGAGGTGGGGGTAAATTTTTTAATAGCACTTTCAATGGATGTTGATTCAGAGCTCTAGAAGCTATACTTAGTTGAGTTCAGAGGAATATACCAGTAGGACTCATTATTGGGCTCCTTTACATTTTAATTTTGCTTAATGTTGCTATGATAACCATTAATTTGAAGTAATTCTATTTAACTACATCTCTTCTAAAATAAATATAGTTTGTAAGCAAGTTATGTTTACGATTCTTTTTGGAATTAATATCTTTCAAAGAAAACACCAAACAATAGTGTCTTTAAAATTTTATTTCTAAAAAGGCTGTTTCAAACCATTTTCCTAGGAGTCAGTGAACAACTAGTTCCCTTTTGAATTTTGATAAACAATGAGACCTCCTGCTGTTCTGTTTACAAAAATTAGATGTTCAGTTCCTTATCTGATAGTAATTTGGTTATTTTAGTTTGAATGTTCACAGGAATGAAATCTGAAATTTTACCATACATTCCATTTGGACGGCATCATAGATTTATTGTCATCTATGACCTTCCAAAAGTAGAAACTCCCAAACCATATACAAATAAATAAGCACAGGCTATCAATGACAATTTGCTATCAAAAGAAGTCGTGAAACCCAGGAAACAAATTAGGCTCAAAATGAGAATCAGAACTTTTTTCAGGTATAAGATTAATGCATGGTTACTTATGCAGGGAAAATCATATGAGGAACAGACATAACCCATAGAAAATCTTCTGTGTTGTGAGAAATAGATGAGGGAGAAGAAATAGGTAGAACACTGCTTTCGCTAGAAAGGGAGATGAAGGGCTTATCCTTGAATGGTAATTACAATACAGGCCATTATCCATTATCTATATAAAGTTTACTCTGTTCCAGGCACTGTTCTAAAATAAAAACTTTGTGCACATTAGTGTACTAAATTACCCCAAGTCTTTGACCTAAGTGCTATCACTTAATCTATTTCACAAGGAAATTTATATTTCAGAAAGATGTTTTTGATGCAAAGACTTACACCAGAGCCAAAAACTTAGGAAAGATGCTAATGGTTTGGGCAAGACTGAACAAAAACATGGGAACATTAGATATATGATATAGAAATGACTGCACCATGGTCATAAACTGGATTTCAGGTTAGCAGGTGCTTTCAGCATAGCAGAAAAGATTACTCTTATTTCACAAACCTCATCCTTAAGTAAATAAAAGTGATATATTTTTAGTTTTTAGTTTTTTATAACAGCTTTATTGAAACAATTTATATAATTTACACTGTACCTCAAATATACAATATAATGACCTCAGTACATATACGATGTAATGACTTTAGTATACTTAGAGTTGTGTTCAATCATTACCACAATCCAGATTTAGGTAATGAAGACAAAAATAACTGGAAAACAGTTGTCTGGCTGACCTGCTGCAGAATCCAGAAAGATTAGAGTAGAAAACTGAATTGTGTATGAATAACATTTGTTCCTTTCCTGTGCGTACTATCACAGATCCCAGAGATCCCACTTATATCATTGCTGTCTGATGTAGTAACAAGAAACATATTAGCATGAAGTAGAATACAGGGATTTCCTTTCTTTCTTTCTTTCTTTCTTTCTTTCTTTCTTTCTTCTTTTCCTTCTTTCATTTTTATGGGTAACTTCCAAAAAATGACATTTATTTCTTCTGAATTACCACTTCAATGGATGAGCTATATAATTTGAAATTTTACCTACAGGAAACATTAATGAGTCTCAAGGTGGTGTACAACAGCCTGGAGTTTGCAAAGGTCCTTCCTTCCCTGAGATACCCTGACCAACTGCACAACCACCCTGACTCTGAGCAGCAAAAACATATATAGCATGATGTAACATGAGGGCCGGCTTGTCGGGGTTTCTGTCCAGCCCAGTTCCCACAGTCGGCAAGTCCCAAAGAAAATCACACAGAGGTCTCCAAAAGATTATAAACTGATTGGCCCATTAGCTCAGGTTTCTTATTAGCTCTTGTAGCTTATATTAACTCATTATTCTTATCTATGTTAGCCACATGGCTCAGTACCTTTTTCAGCGGGGCAGGTCACATCCTGCTTCTTCCGTGGTCTGTGCAGGGCTGCAGAAAGAGCTTCCTTCTTCCTAGAATACTCCTGTTCTCATTGCCCCACCTCTACTTCCTGTCTGGTTTTCCCACCTATACTTCCTGCCTGGCTATCAGCCAATCAGTGTTTATTTAAAATAAAATTGAAAAAAAATAAAATAAAATAAAATAAAATAAAATTGACAGAGTACAGACAATTCTCCCGCACCAGCATGAAGAATGGTTCAGTTTTTTTTTTTTTTTTTTTGAGTAAGTCTCCTTGAAAGACTTCTGGGACATTCAAGACTAGAAATACAGTATACGAGTCATCTTAAAAATCTACCAGGACTTAAAGCCAAAATGCCTTCAGATGATCTGGCCCTAATTGTCACAGACTCATTCAGAAAATACCCAATAAGTTCTCCACCAAGAACTACGAAGCAGCTGAAAAGGGAATGCAAACGCTACCAAAGTACTTATCAAGCTTTAGTGTGTACTCACATCACTTTGGGGATCTTGCTAAAATGCACATATGTTTGGTGTAAAGCAAAGTATTGTGTTTACTCCAAACTCTCAGGAGATGCTGATGTTGTTTTCCATGGCCTGTACTTGGAGTCAACAGTCTAAGTATTGCATGATAAAAACACAATGTGACCCAATCTATATTTTTACATTTTTGAGCGGAAACATTTAAAAGTAGGAAAGACACTGACAAAAAATGCAAGCAATAATGTACTAAATTATGTTAAAACAGGCAAATAATGTAATTCCAGAGTTACAATATTTAAAGTATTAGTGAGTTATTTAACATGATGTTATATCAGTTATTTGACAACTAGTACATAGCTGGTCTTTTCAATGACTCTACCTCAGTTTGGACAATACACAGTTTAAGTGCTTAAAAGTCACATATACAGGAAAACATACACCCAAATAATCAGTTTCAAATCTGTGTTTTGAATCAATCAACAACCAGAAATCATCTCCATGCAGAGCCTTCCATCTCTCAAAATGTATTTGAAAAGCTTTATCCCATCTTGCTCATAATCCATTACTCCCTTGATTTTCAATGTAATGTTAAGAAATTGCTTAGCACAGTGTTTCCTTTTAATTTTGATATAAGATCCCAAAAAGTGATAATCTAATTTTAGACCAAGCCAATTAAGAAATTAAATAGGAAATATAATCAGTACTAGAATAGGAATCTGAAAATAGAAATTCAGGTCTGTAAGGATTCTGACCCATTTATTTTCTATGTGATTTGAGCCTTAGTAAGTTCCCTCCCGGTGAAATGTTAGTAGATAGTAGAAAATTATCTCTATGGCCCTTTCCAGTTCTCACTGTCTATTAAACTGTATTAAACGTTATACATGTCAAGCACATTCTAGTTATAAGCCACCATTTGAACTAACAAATGGGTATATGGCAACCCTTTCAGGCCTTGGGTCATCTCAACAATACATCAATTCTGTTGATTAATGAGTTTTAAGGGATAATCTATACCCACATATTTCCTAATGTATGAGCCTATATCCAATCAATCAAGAAAAATAGCCTTTGCCACAGTAAGAGTGATGTGCCAGAAATAGAACTTGTGCCGAACACTACCAATAATTCAATCATAATTACCTGTCTAAACTCTTCACAAAATCCTGTGAGTTCTGCTGCTTGCAACAGGCAATACCATGCTGAAAACAGTATGAAATAGAAAAACTGCTACATTTACTACACCTGTTCTTATGGCAAAACCATGGTAAGTTAAAATCTCTTTTCCAACTCAAATTGGTAAGTCTTAAAACTATCTATCATATAGGACTTCAAAGTATATCTGGATAGATTAGAGCTGTGGAAACCAATGTCTTTTTGCTTCAATTGGCTAGAGGAGTTAAAATCACATAACAGAAACCATAATATTAATTTAAGATGGTGAGGTACCCCAGTGGCTTTCATGAAAGGCCAATGATATTTTTGAAATGGTAGACAGGCTTGGAAGATACAAAGAAATCTGAGGGTTTTCTCCAAGATTCAGAAAAGATTGAGAAATGGACCAAATACACTATTTAGATAAAACTGAATTCTTTATCTCAAATAATATTCCTGTCTTTTATATTTTCTTATTCATTATCATAATCTGAGAAGAACATTCCACTTCACAACTCATCTCTTCCCTCTGATGGAGTTGGGAAAGGTATCATAATAAAAAGAGGGTTGAAAGCTGGGAAGTTTCCCCAAGAGGGAATTTGTAAAGATATGAAGATAGAAAAACATGGCTGAGAAAATACAGTCTCCCAAAGATTGCTGGTTAAAATGGACACATATGTATACTTACAAGGGGATTTTTTAGAGATATGGAGATATAAAAACATGACTGAGAAAATACAATCTCCCTGAGGTTGTTGGTTGTTGTGGTTTGAAAGAAAGTGCCCCCTCGAGGAAGTGGTACTATTAAGAGGTATGGTCTTGGAGGAAGTGTGTCACTGTTGGGGTGGACTTTGATGTCTCTTTTGCTCAAGCTTCCTCAGTGTGACTCTCAGTTGATTCTGTTGCCTGCAAGATGTAGGAATCTCAGCTATTTTTCAACTATATCTGCCTGCAAACCATGCTGCCTGTCATGATGATAATGGACTGAACCTCTCTGAAACTGTAAGTAAGCCACCCCAATTAAACGTTCTCATTTATAAGAGTTGCTGTGTCATAGTGTCTCTTCACAGCAATGGAAACCCTAAGACACTGGTTTAAATGGATACATACATATACTACATACATGTACATAGTAAAGATGGATATGACATGAAATTAGAAAAACTAGGAGACCTAATGGGAGAAGGGAGGGGTGAGAACAAGTGTCCTGTGTAACACAGTATCCTGTACAAAATTCGCAATTACATTATTTAAAGGTTGGGTGACACTGAAGGTCCTGATATAGAGAATATATCCCTGTAGTAGTCTCTCTATTTTCATATTGTTTCCAAGATAATGACTCGTATTTACCACCTGAAACTAGCTCTTTCACGACATTTGTATCAGTAGGCCTAAGTCCACAGCTTCTGAAATAAAGCCCTTCTAAAAGCACAAAGGTCTTCTTCCTACTCAGTAAGACCTCATGCTATAAAAGCAAAAGGGAAATTGGTATTTAGAAGTAATCTCAGACTACAAATACATACACTATAGATAGTACATGTCTGTATATGTAATATATATATATATATACATATGTCTTCACTCATGACGTCATTCAGCCATACTTTCAATGCAGTCATTCTTCATGTTTCTTAATATTCATGTTTGAATAGAAACTTTTGAATATAAATTATTTTTAAAATCAATATTGCCTAAGTATGCCCAAATATTTACTAAAATTTCACTTAAATTAATGAATACAGTATAACTTTTCCAAATATTAGAATATATAATTTGTATTTATATGGATTACCTCTATTGCCTTTTTAAAAAATACATATGTCCTTTGCTAAAACCAAAAATAGCACCTTGCTATTTGATAGAAAGTACTTTATTTATTCATGTAGGAAATATGGACCATTAAAAAAGATCTGTGGTGGTTTGAAAGACAATGGCGCCCAAAGGGAGTGGCACTATTAATAGCTGTGGCCTTGCTGGAGGAAGTGTGTAAATATTTGGGTGGGCTTTGAAGTCTTTTTCTCAAGCTTCACTCATGTGATAGTCAGAAGACTTCCTGTTACTTGCAAGATGTAGGACTCTCAGCTCTGGCACCACGGATATCTGCCTGCATGCTCCCATGCTCCCCACCATGATGATAATGAACTAAACTTCTGAAACTGTAAGTGAGTCACCCCAATTAAATGTTTTATCTTAAGAGTCATCAAGGTCATAGTGTCTCTTCACAACAATAGAAAACCCCAAGACAAGATACAAATTAATGGAATTTGATATTTGATGCTAAGGGAATAATTATCTTCTAAGCAGAAAGAGTACAACCAGAGTACTTAGACTTTTCAAGTTAAAATGATATCATTAAGATACAATAATTAAGACAATATGGCTGTGAGACTCTGAATCTGTTCCTATCACTTTCTGGATAAAATCTTTCTGGTTTCTTTAATGAGAATTCTTCTAGGTACTGGTCCTAGAACACTCTGCAGGCAGAACAAAATGTAGGTTGAAGTTTTTTTTTTATTTTTATTGAGCTCTACATTTTTCTCTGCTCCCCTACCTGCCTCGCTCCTCCCCTTCAACCTTCTCCCAAGGTTCCCCATGCTCCCAATTTACTCAGGAAATCTTGTCTTTTTCTACTATCTATGTAGATTAGATCTATGTATGTCTCTCTTAGGGTACTCATTGTTGTCTAGGTTCTCTGGGATTGTGATTTGTGGGCTGGTTTTCTTTGCTTTATGTTTAAAAACCACTTATGAGTGAGTACATGTGATAATTGTCTTTCTGTATCTGGGTTACCTCACTCAAAATAATGTTTTCTAGCTCCATCCATTTGCCTGCAAATTTCAAGATGTCGTTTTTGGGGTGTTTTTTTTTGTTTGTTTTTTGTTTGCTTGTTTGTTTGTTTTTGATGTGTAGTACTCCATTGTGTAAATGTACCACATTTTCCTTATCCATTCTTTGGTCGAAGGCCATTTAGGTTGTTTTCAGTTTCTGGTTATGACAAACAATGCTACTATGAACATAATTGAGCACATGTCCTTGTGGTACAATTGAGCATCCTTTGGATATACACCCAAAAGTGGTATTACTGGGTCTTGAGGAAGGTTCCTAATTTTCTGAGAAATCGCCACACTGACATCCAAAGGGGTTGTACCAGCTTGCATTCCCACCAGCAATGCAGAAGTGTTCCCTTTTCCCCACAACCTCTCCAGCATAATTTGTCATCAGTGTTTTTGAACTTGGCCATTCTTACAGGTGTAAGATGGAATCTCAGAGTTGTTTTGATTTGCATTTCTCTGATGACTAAGGATGTTGAACATTTCCTTAAGTGTCTTTCAGCCATTTTAGACTCCTCTGTTGAGAGTTCTCTGTTTAGATATGTACTCCATTTTATTTTATTGGATTATTTCTTCTGTTGATGACCAATTTCTTGAGTTCTTTGTATATTTTGGATATCAGACCTTTGTCTGATGTTGGGTTAGTGAAGATCTTTTCCCATTCTGTAGGCTGTCATTTTGTCTTGTTGACCATGTTCTTTGCTTTACAGAAGCTTTTCAGTTTCAGGAGGTCCCATTTCTTAATTGTTTATCTCAGGGTCTATTGGGTTTGTATTTAGGAGGTGGTCTCCTGTGCCAATGCGTTCAAGTGTACTTCCCACTTTCTCTTCTATAAGGTTCAGTGTGGCTGGCTTTATGTTGAGGTCT